>VZTV01023464.1:920-14393 GCA_013400875.1 Anhinga rufa | reverse complement strand
TTAGGGCCTAAAAATATTTAGATAGACTTTCCTCTTAGCCTGCCACTGGTAGTCTCTCCTTTCTCCCTAGCTTTTGCCTGTGTTGTCTGCTTAGATTGACAAGTCCTCCAGATGGGAACAGTCCCTCATTTTCTGTTTGGATTTCCAATGAATGCCAAGGGATTTCATCTGATGCTTTTAGACTTTCTGTTAATAGAAAATATACAAACAGTAGTAGAGAGATACAAACTGCCAAGGAAAAGGTATAGGGCTTTTTTGCTGCAGGGATCTCTTTATAGAATTTTTCATTCCTATCTTTGAAGAAATGACTAATTAGCTTTTCAGAGATATGCAAATAGGACATTGTCAATAGCAATATAAATGATATTTTATTGCTTGACATTTTCACTGGTATTTTATTGCTCTACCTTTTAAACAAAAACAGCAATTCTATCAGGAGCTGCTGATAAGGCAGATCTATTTTCAGTAAATATGTTACTTTCATATAGGTACTTTTCTTCAGAAAAGCTTTTAAACTTTTGTGGAAGTTTTCAGGTATTAATCATTACTTGATTCCTTGGGTTTTTCAGTTTGATTTACATTTAGGATGGCTTCCATGTTGGCAATGTGTACTCCCTGAAATGATAAAACTGCTCACTGTCAGTCTGTGGAGACTGTCCTGCTAGAACACGGTAGTAGCAGAAAGACTTGGCGTGGCACCTCAGTAACCCTTAAGGAATTTAATGATATTCAAGATGGACAAGATAAATCACCAGTGAAGTGTTGACAGCCCTGAAATATGTAGGGTTATTAAGTCAAGTCTAGAAAGCATAGGCCTTGGAAAACTTTTGTAAGCTGAGGGAGCAGGTAAGGCAAAGAATTACATGCAATGTTGTTCTTTTGCTGTATTCTAGCATTTTGAAATGTCTCCTTGCCGTAATTTTTATAAACTGTGAAATTTGCCTAAAAGATAGCTTCAAGGCATAACAAAAGAAATTAAGATTATTTTTTTTTTTTTGGAAATTATAGCTAATTGTAATGAGACAAAGAACGAGAGCAAGTTTTGCATGTAAGTACTAGCAAGGTGAAATTATTGGCTTGTATGTCACAATCCTATAAAAGTTTTCGAAAGACTTTTGGTGTTAGTCTATTTTAGGACTGAGGTTAGAGAAAGATTAACTAGCTAAACCTCAAATTAAGCCTAATATAGACACATTTTATTGCTATTTACCTTGACTTAGTAACAGGCAGGGTTTGCTGTCAGTTATGACTGACCTCACAGTGACTTCATATTGTAATAAAACTTGTTTGTAGCAACTTGTAAGATTTCAGTAAAACTGCTTTTACAGCAGATGAATATCCTAGCTTCTGCCAACTGCTGTGAAAGCTGACATACTGTGCTGCTGTCTCCTGCAGATTCATCTGAAGTTTGACAAGTAGGTTCTTACAGTTGCTGAGGGTAAAACAATAAACAAATTTTTCTGTACTGTTTTCATCACAAGTTGACCCTGAAGTAAACTGACAGAAAATGATCTGTGGAAGTTTCTGACGCTGATTCTGAGCTGCAAAATGTCAGAGCTTTAACTCTTAATCATAACACCTGAAACTTGATGAACTCTGCCAACTCTCAACTGTCCAACAACCCTTTTAAAGCATTCTGTAATTCCCAGCATGTTGTTTTGTGGTCACCAGGGAGGATTTGTTATAAAATAAGACTTTGCAATTTAAGTATCCTTTGCTGACAGTTTAGTCTTTCAATTACATGAATAAATAAGTTAATTTAACTTTGAGGGTATCTCTAAAGATGCATATAGACAAATGTGTCCACATTTAACTCAGGAAAGTTCTATAATTTAGATGCAGTTTTCTTTTGCTGATTCCTTTTCTAGACTTTGATATAGGAGAGCCCTCAGAACAGTTGCCATTTTAGGTATCCTAACAGAAATGTTTTGTATCAGAGCTAAATGCAGTGGGAGGCAGGAAAGTGCTATTCACTTTGATATTATTTATCTTCATGAGGATCTTACAGAAGCATGTGCAAAATGGTAGCTCTGACTCAAAATTTTAAGACAGGCACCTCTTTTAAAATGCTTTGCATGTGACCTTGTTTAAAAAGGAAGCTTTTGAACGTGGTGTTCAATATTTACTTGCGGAAGTCTGGCTGTTTATGTACTTCTGACATAGGTGCTGCTGTCTCAAGCCATTTACCAGAAATGCTGTATGTAATCCAACCAATGGAGAAAAAAATCTCTTTGCATAGACCCACCTTTTGAAGCAACATTTTTCCATAAAAATAACAATTTTACATTGGGAAGAATTAGTTTTAACCTGGCTTTCTCTCCTCTCCCAAAAATTTGTGCCAAATTGCACTTCTAGTTGTCCAGAAATGCTGTAACCTGTGAATTTAATTTAAAAGCCTCAATTAATCTTTTTGGGGGCAAAAAGGGATTTCTGATGTTTTTATGTGAAGAACTCTTCACAGAGTTATTGATTATAATCCAGATTTTTACTTTCATAGTCTGTTGAACTAAGCTTCTAGAAAGTAGTTAAAACCCAAGTGCTTGCATTTTTAACAACAGTTTTGAAATGTTTTAAATGGAAAACCTTATTTCCTCTTCCTCTGTGCATACTTCTCTTTTCATGTGGCAAGAAGCTGTGAATCACCCTGGTGTAGATTCCAATCACTTGTCTCTCCTCTGCTCATCTTAATATGGATGGCAAATAAGAGTCAGTGTGGAGTATGTATAGGGAAATGCAACCCACGTAGAAGAATCAAAATGAAAATTTACTCCTCTTCTGGCATCACTTTTCTGACCGTCAGATTTCCCCAGCTTTATGAGTATGATGATACTAACTGGCATTTGGAAAGTTCATTAAGATTTCCAAGTCCAAAGGCCTAGTTAACTGATACTTCACTCAGAAGAAAAAGAACATGCATTGCATTAATGTACCATTGCCAGATAAAATTGCAGTTTAACAATTTTTCTGAGACAAACAGGAAAGTTGCTTTTTCTTGAAGGCACTCAGTGACAAATGTACT
Source organism: Anhinga rufa (assembly GCA_013400875.1). Taxonomy (NCBI): domain Eukaryota; kingdom Metazoa; phylum Chordata; class Aves; order Suliformes; family Anhingidae; genus Anhinga; species Anhinga rufa. The sequence goes on along the minus strand of VZTV01023464.1, from coordinate 11,374 downwards.
AATGATGTCAGCTGAGATCAAAGACTATCCTGGAATACATGTTTATGTTTTATAACTTTCAACTTTGATATGTCTTTCTACTAAATTAATTTACAGCTTAGCCTCATAAAAATCCCAGATTTCCTGGTTTACGTGCGTTCATTTAAAGTGGGTTGCCCTTGATCCATCTGTTTGATGGGACTGTTGTGCTTTTGTCTTACTAGTAATAAAACCTCTGTGGGTAGAAAGTTGCATGTTGTTCTGGCAGTCACAGGAAACACTATCACTAGCTCCTGAACAATAGGTCTTTCTAAGGACTGCTTAAACTGTTGTCTGTAGAGCAAGAGAACAAAGATTTCAGATGGTCATAAAGAGTAAATAAAAAGGCAAGTTTGGGGTCAAAGGGCAAAAAAGATGACTCAGATTTCTTTTCATCACAGCTGAGAAAAGATACATGAACTGCGGATCAAAATCATTGGAGTTTCGTTTAGAACAAATATACCATTTTCTGAAGTGTGCTATCTTCTAGGGACGGCAGACCTCAGAGCATACCTCTGCCTCCTCCAGCCACTGGGAATTTGTCTATGTAGCCAAAAGGCCTTGAATTGCAAGGCTAACTTATTTCAACTAACAAGACATTAACACTAGTCAGCATTTAGTGCAGACAAGAACAAGCCTTTGTTAAACAGTGTCCCAGTTGGAATGGTAACATTGGACTGGAACTGGCCTCAGCAGCAAAAGAATCCATGCCTTGCATGCAGACATCGTGTAAGAGTTTCCTGTGCAGCACAGCCTTCTGCAGCCCATTATTCACAAAACATTTTCTGAAGCCTTTTAACAATTCAAGACCTTTAGTACTAACCTCCAAAAGTCACAGCAAAGCAATTTGCCAAAGGACAAGACCCAGTGTTCCCAGTCCTGCAAGAGCAAAGGGTTTGTTAGATGAAAATGCCCACAGGAGCCTAGGAAATGAGTGAGTCCACTTCTGCAGAATGATGTATCACTGCCTTCTCCTTTGCTGCCAGCTGGACTTGGAGGAATACCCCCTCCAGGTTTAGCACTGAGAATATGATAAACCCACCCTAACTAGACATGTGAGAAACTTTCAAAAAGCTTTGCATTTCCTTTTCAATGAGGAGTGTTTTTCTGCTCTAGAAAATATGTCTTTCTGTCTGTGACCAGCCTCTTGTGCTTCAGATCACAGTGGAGATATCACCTTCACATCTCTTTCACCAGAATCTGAGCTACCCATGAAAAATCTGAGCTATCCATCACTCAGTCCTTCTGAGTGATCTACATAATGGCTAAAGCATAACAAGATATAAATATCTTGAAATACACATCCTTGACACAATTCTAAGATTTCTCAGGTTTAGATATCTGTCCTTCTGCATGAGCTTTAATCCTCACAGTATGGACATCCTAGTAAAAATTTTCTTACCAGTGCTACTGTTTTCAGTGCATTATGATAATCACAGTCTTTGGAACAACAATAATAACTGGTACCAATAGTAAAATTTCCACAAGACATTTGCAAGGAGCCTTGTTGCCTTGTATTTCACTGTAAAACAATAGTATGCTAAAACAATAGCACAGACTGTAAAAAAAATTGCTTGGACTATGATGCTGCAAATTCCATAAGTAAGGAGTAGGAGACAGCATAATGGAACTCAGTCTAGGGAGGAACACCTTTTCTAGATGCTTCTGATGCATCTTGTTTCAAGGCCAGCCTGCCTTGGAAAGTGCCTATCCATGTAGAAATATCCTCTGGGAAGCCCAATTGCATTAAAACCATTTTTATTATCTTCTTGAGAACTTTTCTGAGTGAGATAATTGTTCAGCACATGGTGCTGTTTTTAGGTTGTGATGCATAGGAAAAAGATGAAGTTTGTTTTGAGAAAGCTGGAGAAAGCAGTTTTTCTTCCTATGAGAAACATATAAAACACAAACATAAACCAAACATATATACAAATAGACAAAAAGTCCACATTATTACCATTTCAAAACACATTTCTCTTTGCAAGTATTTGAGATGAGTTTATAAAATGTGATGGGCTGAGGTGAATTCCCTGGAGAATAAACCTCCCAACCCTGCATTAGCCAAGGAACTCCCAAGAACGGCTTTCTAGTGCATCTCTGCCTGGGAGGTTTGGACAAATCCTACACTGTCTCTCCAGAGCTAATGGCAAATTCAAGTTCTTTCTCCCATGAACTTATTACTGAAGACTTTATGTGCAAACTGGAAGGGAAGGAGACACATTGACTAGGATGTGGGAGAAAAAGCCTCAGATTTTAGGGTTTAACTGAAAAGAAGATGATACTAGAGCTGATTTTGATCCTACTCTAATACTTTTAAGAATAGTTCCTTTGGTGCTGAGATACTGATCAGCATGCTACAAATACCACAGAGAGTGCTGATATTGCTGACAGTGGTGGATCTAGGGAGACCCAAAGGTTTGCAACATGCCATACCAGTGACAGACCTCTATGTGGAAACTTGGTCATTTTTTCCTCATGCCTCCCTTTTGGCTGTGGATTTTTCCATAACAGTGAGAGATTCCAAAGGAAATAAGAACACAAGCAAATAAATGAATGGACTGCAGTTAGAAAATGAAATGTTTATTCAAACACAAAAATAATGCCAGTTGTAAAAGTCTGGATGCTTCTTGTATGTTGCTGTTTCTGAAGACATCCAAACGGGTAATGTTTTCTAACTGTGAGAAGTATCCACTAAGTTTTCCATTTTGTACCAGATTAATTGATCTGTTCTCAATGTGCGATTGTCTTTTGCTGAAAGTCTATTGTTCTGTAGGCTTGATGTATATACATGGATATTTGCATTCTAGTTTTTCAGATACAGAGAATATTTAAATTACATTTACTAGAAATCATCAATACAGCACACATGCTTTATTTTCTATATCTACTAGTACTTTTTAGTGCATAATAAATATAGCATGTAACAGAACTATATCGGAATAAAGAAGAAATATATCTGCTTATTTTAAATACATATATGTACAGTGTGTGACATTAAAAATTCGGTGTCATTATGGCAGATGGCTTGTATTTTGCATATGCAAAATTGCTCTGCTCTGAGCTAAATGTGCTGTAAGATAGTTCTGTTTTGTACATTGGAAAGTAACCAAAAGCAATTTCATTTTCAAGGAATAATAGAGATCAGCTTGGAACGGAGCAACAGTTAAGGATTTTTTTTAAAGAAAAAATGATTGTTACTTTCCCCAGACTGATACTCCTCTTGCCAATTTCTTTCACTTATCAGAGTGAAAGAAGTCATGACAGTGATACACACAGCCTGAGATTAATAACAAAAATAACAATGCTGATAATAATGACATATATCAGGACCTGAGAACTGTAACCAGTAACAACATGAAGCTGAGAACAGGACTGCCTTTCTTTTTGAGTGTTTAGGGAGGACCACTCACCCCTTAATTTATGTACAGTTGTTTTAGATTCAAAATTCAGCTCAGAATATGTACAGAAGAATGTTGTTCTTCCTGTTAACTGATCTAAGAGAATTCCACTTTCCCTTGCTTTGAGATGAGTTTACTGCAATTTTATAATGATTTTGTGTCTGAACGTCCCCTATATTCATTTCTCCTTTTATTTTTTCTTTTCCATTTTTTACCACAGTTGAGTTGGAAAAGTTTTGCTGTAAAAAAATTTCTGTGTAATGTCCATTGTCTTACCTGATGGTGGAAAAGGAGAGTGACTTCAGATCTTTCTGATCTGCAAGGTACTCCCAATGCGTAGTTTGAAATCCCGTACGTGAAACCACCTGCTCTGGATGAGGCCAAATAGGATCTCTGGTCTGGGCCTTCAGGCATTGCAGATGGTGTCTGAACCATCAGGACACCTTCCCCTCTGCCAAAGTCTTTTGAAACATTCAGCCTCATGTGGATGAAAAAAACACTTCGAAATCTCTGCTATTCTTGCTAAGTAGAAAGGTAATGGTTTGTGTTGAAGGATGGTTTCTAGCTCTTGCTCCTTATACTTCATACTTTCCCCCCTATTTTTTCTTATCCATAGAGAAGATGAGGTAGCTTTTTTTTTTATTAATTTTACTTGAATCTGAGTTCATTTTAGGAATTAATTAAATGACTTTTCTTTCCTGTGCGGGTGCCAGAGCAGTGGAACAGGCTGCCCAGAGAAGTTGTGGAGTCTCCTTCCCTGGAGACATTCAAACCCCGCCTGGACGTGGTCCTGTGCCCCCTGCTCTGGGTGTGCTGCTCACGCAGGGGGGCTGGACAAGATGATCTGCAGGGGTCCCTTCCAACCCCTACCGTTCTGTGATTCTGTGATTCTGTGACAGCCGTCTTGACCAAACATAATTTCTGTTTCAGGCCCAGAGAAGATAATGAATCATAGTAGTTATTTTAGATAATGATAAACATTTACAACAGCCAGAAATAAAAACCAGCTATTTAAAACAAATGACAAAATATGACAACACCATTTTCAGACCTGTTTATTCTGCTGTCTTTGTGAGTATGGCAATACAATGCAACATAGTTTCAACATATAACATGGGAAGAATCCTGTTTCAATGTTAAAATGGAGAAAACAGATGTGATCATATGTTCTACTGCATAGCCTAGTAAATCAGATTTGTGTAGTACAGCAGGAGAAGTCAACAGTCTCATTTCCTTAACAACAATAATAATAAACATCTAAACTTTTGTATGTAAACTTTTGTCTGGAAGTGCTTTAGGCAATGTGGCAAAAACTTTATAGAAGGATATTTCACTTGGGTCCCTAAATCTATGTTTAGGCATCTGCTTCACTTTCATCTACCAACAGCCAGCATTGTCTTCATAGCCCTCAAAAATCTCACTGACAGAGTGGGGTGGATTTATGTCAATTTTTGTACAGAAAATAATTTAAAACTATGGGATAAGGATATAACACATTGAATCTAGAACTGGCAATGTGTTCTTGCTGATGCTGGTGTATATGCATCTGGGATGTTGACTCATGCTAATCTAGAAAAAGGCATCAGACCCAAAAACTCCCCAATCTGCATGCTGGCCATCCCCAAACAGCAAGGATGTTAGGTCTGCGCTTCAACTTTGCTCTGTCTGTTCATGAGAATCTGCCCGTAGTTTTAACTAAAATGGATTGGTTTGTTTTGAGATTTTGCAGTTCCTCTGACTTTGGAATTTGGGAGTGGAATGAAGAAGAGCAAGAATAGCCAAATACCATGTCAGTGTCTCATACTCTGAGATTGGACCCCCAAGGACATGCCTGTCTGTCAGGTTAACTCTTCCACTCCCAGATCTTCATGCCAGCACAGTGGCAGTGAGTGGCAAGATCCAGAAATCACCACCATTACTTATTGATGACTTAAAGAGCTGCAAATTCCTTGGATCCCTCGGGGAGCAGGGAAAGTGCTACTGAGCAAACCCAGGAAAAGGAACAAGAACTACAAGTTCTGTGAACTTGCCCGGGAACCTGTCACACTGGTTGGGCCCATTGTAATACCAGAGGGGTAGTTTTTAATACTAAAATCAAGTTATTAAAAGGATGACAAAAGCTTTTAAGCTGTACTTAGGCCAACTCTTCATATTAGGAAACAACAGTCATTAGAAATAACAGCAGCTACATTTTCAAATAGTTCTGTGGAGTCCCTCTATTATTACAATATTCTGAGGAATAATATTCAGATTTATGTTATCACCAAATCATGTATGCAGAATAAGTCCTCCAGGCTCTCTGAGTGGGGATGTTCATCCTAGGCTGTGTGGTGAGATAGAAGAGGATATTCTGGCTGACAAATGTGGATGGTGAAGAACTGAAGTTAAGGTTAAAGGTTAGAGTAAAAGATTTGAAGGTTTGTCTTGCAGCACAGATGAGAAAAGACATAAATGTGCCAGTTACTGTTGCTGAACAGCCAGAAGAAGAAATCAATGTTCAAACTGGTGTAAAAATGTAATTTCTCCCCAGAGAACCCTCCCTTGGTCTGGTGAAGCATAGGGGCTGAGTGCTGTGATGCAGGCTTGCATACCCCTTAGGAGAGAGAAGGGAAGATCTGGAGCTCCAGGATTCAATGCTATGCTTTTGCATAATCCCTGATCAGCCTGGGAACAGGGAGCAGAAGCCAGGATTCCCCACTCCATGGAGAAAGCACTGATCACTGGACTGACTGCAAGGCTGCACATCCTCCTGCAAGGTCTTTTTTACCTTATGATTTTTTTTCTCTCTTACTTTACAGAGGCACAGCATTGCAGTTAGGGAGCAGGCTCCTCCAATGTAGCAGGATGCACATGTAGCTACATGCAATGTAGCTGATGCACATGCTAAACCCCTCTGAAATATGTGCCTTTCCCCTGGTCTTCCACAAGCAGGATACGCACAGATGATCATGCCTCTGACCATAAGAGGGAGTTTGTGAGCGGGCCTCATTGGAAAAGGGCTTCCTGTGCATCCACCCATTTTCCATAGCTATATTTGCATACAGATCTGACATAGTTAAGAAAGAACTGCAGTTTAGGTGAAAAAAAATCCGTCATAAATAATCACTTCCATGGAAGCAGATGCACGGAGACAAGAAGGTCTCAAAGAGTTGCCAGGTCCTTACCATGCTGCTAAAGAACTGCACACTCCCACATACATTTTTTTTTCTTTTTTTGAGGATCTAAAGACAAAGGAAAAGGTAAAGTTTCTGCAAATCCTAAGAATTTTGATAAACTATATCTGATTCCAAATACTTCAAGTATAAATAATATCTCCACATAAAAACATTGCCTTCATAGACGGACATAGTTATAAGAATAGCTACATGACCCTTCCTGAGCTGCACTTTTACACATTTTTGGGTGTAAAATGGGACTAAAGATAGAAACAAGGGATGCTTAAAAATTACAGATTTCCCAAGTCAGGATCTACAATAAAAACAGGCCTTCACACTTACAAGGTATACTAGAACTATGAGCATTTCCATTCAACTTCTCCCAGATTTTTCTATGCTAAAAAGCTTTAGAAGAAAGCTTGACTTCTATTCGATGTGTTGACACTGCAGAAAGGCATGTGATCTTCTAAAACTGACAGTCCTTGTGAGCTTGTAGTAAACAGTGATTTAATTTTTATTATTTTTAGCTGATGTAAAGTAACCCTTGTAATCAGTATTACATGAAGTCAGTGGGAAAGATCAAATAAAAAGATTGCTGTGCAATCCACATGGCCTTTTGCTGGGATTGACGTCAGTGCTATCTGTCATTTGGAAATGTACATTCAGTGTAGGCACGAGTCGATATCCCTTTGGCTACTGTTTAAGAGAGTTGGGAGCTGGACTTTACTCTCATTTGTTATTGAGAACTTGGATTCTGTTAAACTGAAAGGTCAATAAATGGACTACAGAAATTTCCAAAGAATTGAATGAGAGAAATCTTACTTCAAATTCATATGCTACCAGCATATTAAGGAAAAAAGTCCCTTCAGCTGTCTGCTAATATGGCACATATAAATCTTCAGGCTTGTACATTTATAGTAGGATGCCAATTGTTATTATTCCAGAGGCAATATTATTTCTCCTTTCTTGTACAATGCCTATATTCATTAAAATATGCTATTCTCAATTAGTAACATACTAAGGAATTTGTTTTAGATAAAACATAAGTTAATATTACCAGAGTAAAAGCAACAGTGCCTGAGAAATTTATGGTCCCTCACTAGACATCTGCATCAATACCTTTAGTTAAGTCATCAGCTCCTAATTACTAATGCCTTTATGTTCCTTTCCATGGATTGTCCTTTATGATTTATATTGTATTTTATTATTTAGGCTGTATTCTACCTACAGGATGGAGATACTGGATCTCTGCCTTTTTAAGCATCCTCTCTGGAAAAGTGAGGGTTGCAATATCAAACTTTTAGGCAGGGAGACAACAGCCACAATTACAGTAGGAGGGGGTACTGCTCCCTATGTCCTCACAGCATTCATGTGGAGTCTTCAACTCTTTGGCTTTGGAGTGGGAGCAAGGAAACAAGGCAGGGATGCATGGGGGCAGGTGGAAGGGGAAAGCACTGCAGAAGGACAGAGTGCTTGATGAAGGCTTTGCAGAAGCCCAATCAGAGTGTTTCCAAACTGTTTCTATCTCTGGATTTTAAATTTATTAATGCTGCACCTTACCTGTCAGTTATACTGGAATAAATCTGCAATAACTCCACTGAAGTTATATTGTAAATTATCTTTAAGAGATTGTGGTACCAAAGCCAATACATTTGTTATAGGATTACACTAATTCTGTTTATTATGGATTCTGAATATGCATAATGAAATATAAGCCTTAGATACTTGTTTTGTGTGTTAAACTTTATGCACTCAAGTTTAATTTAAATGTGCCTAAAATGAAGCAAACACTTCACTGCTTTAATAAGAAAGGGTTTTGCAGCTGAAGTTTTTAATCTAACGTTCATCATCTAAATCCCTGTAAATTAAGTGGCTTTGTTTCCAGAGTTACTGAGTACCAAAGTATGCTCACTGACTTATGTTTTGCTATACAGTGTATATATCGTTAATTTATGCTTATTATTTGCGTATACATATCTAATGCCTAAATTCAAACTATTAATCCCTTTTATAACAACTGCAAATGCATTCATTGACTTCTGATGTGTTGATGTCATAAGATAAATCTTGTGATTAAAGGAAAAATATCAACACCCTGTAAAATGCAATGGAGCAAGAATACTGTAGACTAGGATGTTCTTTTAGTGATATTGGGGAAAAAGAGACTATGTTAACCCTGCTCTGTAATATAGTTCATGAAGTTAGCTCCTTCTGGGGTAGTCAAAACCAGTTTCTTTATGGGTTTCCATATGTTTTTATTATGATGGTAAAATTACAGCTTCATTTTTCATGATAAAATTCTTTACTGTAGCAATGGCTTCTTAGGAAAAGAAGCAAAGTGAGACACAGACAGGTCTTAGCGGAGACAGAATGTAGACCTGTGTAACGTTGCTTCATACCAGAAAGTTGTGTGGAAAATAACAGTCAGTTCAGTTTCAGTTGCAGCATGCTGCATGCTGTGAAGGGAAGGCTTTCAGTTTAACCACTTCCTGTATTTTTATAGCATTAGCCTCATCACATAGACACTTCAGGAAACTAGACTACAAGGGAATTTTCATTTTTTTTTAAAAATATAACATTACTCCACCCTGCTGAAATGCACAGAATTGCATTTTTTTTTTTTCAAAGACCCAAAAATCTGATTTGATCATCTCATGCAACTCTATCTTGCAAANTCTGAAGATAAAACTCAACCAGATTAAAGTATCAGATATCGTAGCAGTTGGGAATTATGCAAAAGTAATAGAGATGTGTTGAGATGTTTGGTAAGATGCAAATACATGTGTTACTATGGTACAGGATCACTGGGATATTTGAATAGCAAATAGTATTTGGCTATCTAAATTTCTTGTGTAACTTGAATTTTCTTGCATCTTTACACTGCTGAAATAGAAAAACTTTTTGTTTCTTCTACAGTGAAGGTCAAGGCAAGGAAAAAACCCCTCTTAATTACCAGAAATGTAAGGTGCTAGGCCAGCACATAGAAGAAAGGTAACTACAGGATGGTGAAAAAAAGTAGAAAACTGCTAGTATTCACTTTTACAGATAACCGGAGCTCAAATTATATCTCAGAAAGGTTGGGTGGTTAGCAAATGACCAGCTAATATACTCTAATTGGCTAAGCTCTTACTGTGTCATAAAGTCCATGGGAGTCTCAGGCATCTCCGGTGAGACTTAGAGGCTTTGTTTAGTTAAACCAAATGACCTGGTAGTTGAGTGTGTTCTATTCCCCCAGTGGATCTTTCTTACCTTATTTATTGCATTTCTATATGTTGTTACCTTCTCCTTCTTCCTGCCCTATTTCTCCTCTTTGCCTCAGTCTCACAAGCTCAGTTCTGCAATCTCTTCTTGTGTTTCCAGCAATTTTCAGTTTGAGTATTTTCTGCTGTGGACACAGAAGAAAAGCCCTCTCAGAAGAACACCAGAGCCAGGCAATGAAGGGCATTAATCATCCTTCTTTTCACAGTCTTACCTGCACTCTTTCTTCCAGTCTACCTCCTGCAGGGCAGTTACAGGACTTTCAACCCCCCCAAAAAACTTCAGACAGCTCCTGCAACCCATATCAGTCTGTCTTTCCCTCTAGAATTACAATGCCTCAGGCCTAGGATGGGCAAAATTCAGCTCTGGATCAGCAGCAGTTCTGGTAGGTCTTGGCTTGTGTAGTAGAAGTGTGTGAGAAAGGACCTGGAAAAGTGCTTCCTTTCCAGGAAGACACAAGATAAATTTCAACTGTGTGTGGCAGAATTCTTGTTGATGGTCTCTTTGGTGAGCATCTATCTGCTTTTATAGCTTTATTTTTCTTCTAAAGCCTTTTTATGAAGTACCTCTAAAGGACACTTTGTACTGTGGTATTTTACTTTACTTACTGGAGAAGTCAAATATA
>VZTV01023461.1:0-10550 GCA_013400875.1 Anhinga rufa | reverse complement strand
GTCTCCCTGGATGACATCCCATCATGCAAGAAATTAACATAATACAAGACAGAGGGAGGATAAGTTCCTTGCAAAAATAATCAAAATTACATCTTTTTTTCACCTTCCACATGGTAAACAAACATTCCTCTCTACTATCCCTTTCTGTAGCATCACTGATAGATAATAGCTGGGTTGGAAATGATAGCGGTGATAAGAGCTAGCTGTTTTTACTCTCTGGATATGGTTTTGGGGTTTTTTTGGAATAGGGTTTAATGTACGTGCCTGGATGTTTGTTATTAATGTTGTCGTCCAACAGACAAGTATTTGAATTACCTGAATGTAGTCAACTTAGATTTCAGTACATCTTTATGTTAGTGATATATTAATAATGAATTCTGGCTATGAGGCTGAATTATATGAGGTCAGGCTTGTAACAAAGGCACAGCCACTTTGGATTTCTTGCCTTGCTCTCTTTCTTTAGAAACAGAACTCAAGATCATGATGGCATGGCTGAATATAGAAATCAAATACTGGAAACTATCCAAATTATATAATAACTTTACCTAACAAAAGAAAGAAATTTTCTGAAGCAAGGAGTGAGCTCCTTCAGCCACAATTCAGCATTTCATTCCTTGCTTGGTTGGAACTGTCATTTTCTGGTCACACCAGTATTTTTAAATTTCTTAGAGCTGGTATATACCATTACAAAGAAAAATAAAGAGATAAAAACTGTCAAAAATCTGGTGTTGGGGTAAGATTTAGAAATAGAAGTTTGTTTTTCTAATTCCTTTTAAAGAAGGCCAGCCACATGGAAGACTATTTTTCTCTCTGCTTTTCATATGTCAGTAAAATTGTAATAAGCAAATCATGTTATTTTATTACCAAGCCAAAACTGATTTCTTTTTGCAAGGGTGCATTTTCTTTAAGGGAGCCTTGCACTAGAATAGTGGATTGATTTAAGCTATGGTGCAATGTTAACTGGTTAATTTCATTCAACAGCTTTCAAGACTATGGGAATCTAAAATAATACCAGAAAATTAAACCCACACATCCTAAAATCCAGTGCATTTCTCTATTCACAAAAATTTCCTATGTTCTTTAGTTCATTCTGTATGTCATTTAACTTCTTGTTGCTTTGAAATGTATGTGTTATTTTTGATAAATACCAGAAATTTTTAGTAGCTTGTCAGCAGTAATTGCCAAAAAATTGGGAGACAATACTAATATGCCTCCATTCCTCTTTAGCACCAAAATAAATAAAAATTGCAGGACCACTGAGTAGATGAAAAAGTAGAAAACCTTCTGAAAGTAATAGGAGGCAGCAGGATTCCAGAATGAAGTTGGTTTCAGCCAAGAATATTGTTTCTTTTTTGCAGAAAGGAATCCTGTAACAACCCAAAGTACAATGAAATAAACTGGGGCATGGTGCAACAGACCTCCCATGTGGATCACAATGCATGGCCTAAACGGAAAATGACAACTGTGACCATATTCAGAACAACCAACATGAAAGGGAAAGAGCTGCATCCACTAAGTGACGTCATCTCCATGATGAATTTGGCCACCTCTAAAATGAGCTATCATCCTTGTTAATTTGAAAAATAGAGCAGGAATTTAAACACAGCAGCATTTAATTTGGAAGCATTTTTTATGACCAGCAGTTTCTAGATTTTTTTTCACTGTGTATATTTAACAAGATTTGAGCTTATTCCCTGAATATGCTTCCTGTAATAAAGCTCTAGGAGCAGCTCTGGCTCCTTGTTTAATAAAGTTTTAATAATACACCAATGAGAGGCTATTATGGGCCATCAGACACAAAAGTGCTTGACTAGTAAAAAAATATGTCTTACCACTGTACATGAGAAGGACAACCTGACACAGTGAATAAGATACTTGCATCTCACTACTGAGATCAAGGTTAAAGGCTGTGGATGACCTTCATAAAATGGATTTAACTCAGTCTCTTCATCTGCCATGAAAAGGAATGTATCACCATGCAGAACCAACATGACAACTTAAATTGAAACAAGACATGAGCCTATGAAGAAATTAATAATGAACTAGTTCTCAAGACCTCTAGAGGCTGGTGCTTTCAGGTAGAAGATGAGGTCAGTGTTAGGTCAGTGTTCTTCTGAACTTCACCTTTCACAGCTTTGGTAGTACTTAACTGGTATCATTTTAGCAACATTTAAAAGCAGAAATATTCACAATACACAATTAAAAAATAATGAGATCTACCTGAATACATATTTACAGTGTGCAAAAGAACAGAATAGCTCTGACAAGGCATTTATCAGGTAAATAATATGTTTTATTTATAAATATTTACCTATTGAAGAAGACTAGAAGACTTATTAATAGCCTTTCCAGTTCCCTGTGCACATGATATGCTTTTAAAAATAGGAGCTGATAATATATTTACCTGAAGAACCGGACTACATTGAGAAGATAAGTCATTTTATGTCTTATAATATTTTCTAGCAGGAGAATAATTATTAAAATTACAAGTGAATATTGTTATAACAATGATGGAAACCTAAAGGAGATAAGATGAGCCAAGGCTACACTGCTATGCTAGGTCTCACCTAGTTTCCATCCAAGTGAGAATGCTCTAAGCTGGAACACTTACCAACATGTACCGCATAAGCTCTTATGGGACTCCAGAACACTCCAGAGATTTCTGTGTGGTGCAGGATGATAACTGTTTGGGCATTCTACTAAACTCACAAGTAGTATCAACTCCCTGGCAGGACCCTTCCAACACTCCCCTTGAACCATACATATATACCACATGACACTAGCCCACTAGCCAGTATTAAAGTACACCTCATAAATGAATGAAACTGTTTCCTTATAACTGATGGAACAAGTTAAGGGTCATGTGTCAAATGTTAAATATTGGGTGCTAGAATTCCTCAAACTGCTCTTACAGAGCTTAGGGGCCACATGGGGCACAATATCATAGTGATGTATTTGGAACACTAAAAATATTTTTTTTTTCTTTGGGGCTAGGGTACTTTGGTGAGTTCCTAGAGGTTCTTTAATTATCTATCTTAGTGTGCATTTTTCCATGTAGGGAGATGTCAGATGTGTTTGGGAATCCAGGCATGTGCCCATACAAAGAGATATGGCACAGCACAGCACAAGTTGGGAGATTCAAAACAGAACTGTTAAGGGCAGGAGGCATGGGACATAGGACCTTTTCTCACATCAGCAGGTCAAAGAACACAATACACTTCACTCACTTTATTCCTGTTGACTTTTGACTTTGTGACAATTTACAACAGAACACTTTGTTCTCCTCTGCCCTACAGTCTTCAGACAAGTCCTCAGATAAAAGGAATCCCTACAGTTCAGTGGTCTGTTGTCAGACAGATGTCACAAAAAGCTCCCCATAATACCAACCGTATGAAGTTTAACAAGGGCAAGTGCCTGGGGCATGGCAGCCCTGGATGTATATACAGACTGGGGAACGAGAGGCTGGAGAGCAGCTCTGCAGAGAGGGACCTGGGGGTTCTGGTCAACGGCAAGTTGAACATGAGCCAACAGCGTGCCCTGGCAGCCAAGAGGGCCAACCGTGCCCTGGGGTGCATCAAGCGCTGCATTGCAGCCGGGCGAGGGAGGGGATTGTCCCGCTCTGCTCTGCGCTGGTGCGGCCTCACCTCGAGTGCTGTGTGCGGTTTTGGGTGGCAGTTTTAAAAAGGAATGAGACTAAATGAGGCTGTGAATCTTCCCAGAGAACCATCTTTATGTTGTTAGCTCATCCTCATCTGTAACAGTTTTGGCTTTAAAAAGACACATATATTTCCACAGACAGCCATGTGAGAGTTGAAATAACCCTGCATAGACTTGGGAGAGGTATTTGCAGTAGTGGAAGCTCGTAAATATCTCTGCCTGGGGCTATGTGTGCTGCAGCTGACCCAACCTTTGCCTTGTAATGGCAATATTGGAAAGATACTTTCTCAGCGTGCAACCAGTGGCAAGCATGGCCTCCTTTGCCTCAGCCAAGGCAGCAGAGGAAGTGCTGGCAAGTTCCTGCCCCAGAGTTGTCCAAATTATGTGACAATGCCAATCTAAATGCCTGTCCTTTCTAAACAACTTTCCCCCAAGTTGCACCTTAAAATTAAGCTGGATGAAGATAGGTCAGTCCATGGTAGAGATCTCAGTAAGACTGATCTTTATGTTGGAAGAGAACAATAGGACAAAAAGTTAATAAAGAACTTTTGGAATAACTGTGTTATCCTAGGGCTGCTAAGACTGTCTCTTTTACTGTGGGCTCACTCACCAGTATCTTAGGTCTGTGCTCCATCTTGCCCTGCAATGTCACTTAGGGATGAGTAAAAGCTGATCTCTGCACTGTACAAAGAAAAAACAATCTTGTTATGTTTTTCTCTATACCTGCAGAGGAAACCTGTCACCTGAAACTGATGCCACTTGCTGTTTGGGTGCTGACCTCTAATGGTGCATGGGACTGCCAGTACTTGAATTGGTGACAATGATTCACAGCAAAAGCCTGGTGTCTTATGCCTGGTGCCATGGGCAGAAGCAGAAATGAGGGGGATATGCTGCCCTTCACATTGCTTGTACAGGACTCCATGAATGGCATGAAGCCTTGTCATGTCTCTTGTATTACTCAACTAGTCAAACTGGATGCCCCCCACTGAAATATACATCTGGGTGCAGTTTTCAGGGTATGTTTGGGAAAGCTGTAAACAGGCAGTACAGGCTGTAGACTGTAGAATCTTGGATTTTACTCCTTTTGTCCCATAAATACTTTGAATAGTATCTTTTTGGGAGTTACCCAGAATTCAGGAGGATACAATACCACTAGGAAAGAAAGGAAAAAGTGAGAGGAGAGTAAGGGAGGAAAGAAGGAAACAAGGAAGGGAGCAAGGAAGAACAGACTCCAGCCTATGCCAGGACACATCTGTCTGCTCTCAAGGGGCTGGCCCTGAGAAACAACATGGGCACAACCGCTGTGGAGCATTGGTCTGATAGCTGAGGCCACTCTCTTGACATTGACTGCTGTAAATCTATCAGTGTAGATAGATTCATTGTTGTGAGTGGAAAACAGGCCAAGTTCACTTGCCAGAGCCCCATGGCCAGTGATACTACTTAGGTGGGCTGCAGAGCATCCCAGCATTGCCAACACACAAATCAATGGTTTAAAACATATTGATTTATTTAAGCTCTCACTTCCAAACCACAGAACCTAAGAGGGCATTTTTTTGCTAGCTCCCTATTTATTAAGAAAAAAGAATCTTATAGTGATGTTGAAGAGTTACATTTATTCTCTCGTCCAAAACACCTGGAGTTACTTGCCTCAGAAGTTTCATACCTTAAAAGGCAAACAAAACCAAACATTTAGGTGAGATCAAACTTGGAAAATTTTACCCCCAAAGAAGGATTGTTCTGAAATTCATCTGTACATAAAACCAGAAGATTCTCATGAAAGCCTCAAAATAACCTGTAATTATAGTTTGCATTATCTCTCAAGGAATAATATACCTTATTACTAATGAAGCAGCAAATAATGTGGCACCCAGTAGATGGAGAAAACCTTTTCTAGTTATGTGTAATTATATATAATTTTTGGCCATGACTTCAGAGTAATTCTGAACCTGAATGGAATTTTTTTGTCCAGCTATTTGTCCTTGCATGATTTTAAATTGCAGTACTCCAAAAACTGTGTTTTGCAGTTTAAATTAAAATATTATATATGTCTTAAATTTATAAAAGTAATTTTGCTAGTGTTCTTTGCATTACTTTTTTGTGCAGAGCAGAAAGATTAGAGCTGCTGCTAATAACTCATATGCTGTAACATATACCTAGCTGTAATTCATTATCAATGTACACTTCTGAAAACTTGAAATGAAAAAAGAAAGCATAATTCATCATATTCTTTTGCAGTCAATTGGACAATTTTGTTAATCTGTACTTTAAAACACAATATTATACTTGAAGACAATGTTGGAAGAAAAGGAAGAATTCTGCTTCATAAAAATATGTTTTCTATTGTTTTTCTTTTGTATTTTTGCTAATTTTCATTTGGTTTCAACTCATGCTGGTACCAAGTACTTCTTTTGCCCTTTCCCGGATGCAAGAAGATGATAAGAGGATGACAAAACAGAAAAAAATTCCAAGCAAGAGGATAAACACCACTCCTGCCTGTGCCTGGACTCCTCCTTCTTCCTACTGGAAGAAGCAGACAGTTCCTTCCCTCTTGGGATACCCTGGGGCTTGCAAACTGATGCAAATGCGTAGATAACTTTCAGAGCCAATTTATTGTGCAGGCAGAATTAGTAGCTGCCTAGGATGGTAACTTGTTTTGCATAGGCATGCTTTCTGATCTTCTTATGCCTAGAGATATAGAATTGGCCCAAATAACATTAGTACTATGGAAAAGTGCGGAGCAGGGCAGAGGGAGGCAGCAGAGAGATATAAAAAACAACTAAGTCTCTGCTGCAGGTAATGAACCTTTTCTGCAACAGCACCCCAGATATAACCAAAGACAGAAGAGAGAGAAGCAAGCCCTGGATCTTGGACCACTGCATACTGACCCCTTTGGAGCAGACTATTAGTCCTAGCCACTTTTCTCTTCTCTTCCTCCCTTCCCCTTTCCCTCAGCATGCCAAGAGGTGTAAGAGATTAAACAGGGACTTTGGGGAGGAATAAGAAGAGGCAATGCATTCTCAGGATAGGTGAATAAAGGCCTGAGGAAGCGGGGGTAGACCAGAGGGAGGAAAAAGGACAGATTTTGATGAAGAAGGTGAGAGGGATAGGACTGTGTTTGGGAGAGTACAAAAGAAATTACACCCCTGCTTATGTGTTCCTTGATGACTTGCACAGTCTGATGAAAACCTACTGTCCCTCCTCCACCTCTTCCTCTCTCCATTGAGGTGTCTCTCAGCCTCCCTCACTTTCAATTCAGACCTTTCACTGAGCATTTTCCCTTCTTATAGCTCAAGAACTTCCTTGACAATAAAATTGTATTTTTCTTGCATCACAAGAAGCCTAGAGCTTGTTCTGTTCCTGTCAGTCCCACTTACAGAGAGCTGAAGACGCTTCCATATTATGAACAAAGTTAAATTTTACTGTTCTCAAAGTAGGGAAAAATATCTTTCATATAGCCTAATTCCTGTCAATAGCTAAGTCTGTGGTGCTAACAACAGGTTGCATAGGAGGACATAGCAGGTTGCATAGGAGGACAGTAGAGCCCTGTATCTGTATTACTGGGAAGTTTGCTTGGTGTCTATAACACGAACCATTTGGAGAAGGTAGTGCTTGTGGAAGGCAACTTCTCAAGAAACACACGTTGAAGGAGCTGCAGCTGCAGCTGTGAGATCAGGAACAACTCTCTCTACTTAAACTGTGATGCCTACTGCCATAGACAACAGGCTATGCCTAAAGCAAGACCTTTAATCAGAGTTTACTAGTCTGTATGTTTGAAGTGGGATTCATCTAACCAAATATAAGTACTTATTGTGTGTTATCTCTTTATAGAGAGAATTATGGACTTCTAACAAGTGATTTGTCTAATTCTAAAGTAGGCATCTGACACAGATGAGATGAAAAACTCTCTAAGCATGCCCTCAACATGTTTGTCTCCCACAGGACTGCCTCCAGGCTGCCTAACTCATATACAGACAACTGTCCATCTTATCACTCAAAATGCCTGAGCAGACACAGAGAAATGCTTTCACCACCTATAGATACCATAGACATTTTTTGGGGGCAATGTAATAAATCCTGTGGTAGCAAGGAGGAAGAGAATTTGCCCTGACATTTCTATTCTGAAGATACAAAATTTATAGCTTTTATGGCTATTCTATCCCAGCATTTTTTCCTGATTTTTGACATTTTTAAGAGAAGTTGGAAGGAATGAAAGAAAAGTATCATCTAGAAATAAACAATAACAGTATAAGAATGAAAAGATAATTGTAATAGTAACAGCTGACATTATTATAACTATGAACATAATTATAATAATAAATAACTAAAACATCATAATTTATGGCACCCAAATTTTCTTTTCTACTGAGAAGTTAATGTTAAATACTTTGTGAAGAGGTAGTAAGCATTATAGTCAGGAGTTTTAGAAAGCAACAACAGGAGAAGCTTTGCAAAATACTTTTGTTTCTATGTAATGAATCCACTTTCAAAAGAACTCGCTCTTTAGAAGTTCTGAAAATCTGACCCATGGCATCATAATGGAAAATTATGAGTGCAAAGAAGCTTTGAAAATCTCATCTTGATTTAGGTATTTAAAAAAGAACAAAAAGCATAATGCTGAAATATTTGCTTAATGATTTAGCAACTCCTGTGTTCATGCAGGCCCAGATAAAAAAGGTTCTTTTTCTCCACTGAGGCAAAGTGAACAGTAAACCTGCTAGTTGCACCTCCAGTAAATTAGTTACAGTGTTCTGATTAATGCAATAACCATTGCTGTCCCTTCAATAATTCACACAAAATATAATGATTTAAAGCATCCAAATTGTCTTCATTACTGACAAAATCATGTTTAGGTCATACCTATAGAAGTAAGGAATTAAAATTATTATGCTGCTTGCTGCTCTAGGCACACATATCTCCTTATTTTATCCTTTACAACAACATCAGTAACAACTTTACACCTGTATTGGGATGTTATATTCCCTCTTTCTGAAGGAGTGATTTTTCCTGAGGAAGAAAAGCCTACTTTTGGCTAGCTCTACAGTAAATTCCTGTATGCCAGATTGCACGAATATAGGTATGTAAACCCCACTAGAGTTTTAGCTTAAGAACATTCCACAGGCCAGTTCATTTCCCTAAAAGCAGATTCTTGTGTTGATTCAAAAGAAATACTTTTTCTTTTTCCTTTCCTCCCTTCATTATTATTTTCTGTCCTCTCTTTACTGGATATTCCTGATGTATTTTCTTCCCATTTTAACATATATTCTCTCCCCAGTTACACTGCTGTCTGAAGATTGTTTCAAAATATTCTTGTTTAGCAGATGACAATCCCGCTGCTCTGCTCTAAAAGAAAGTTTGGGACCTATCCCTTGTTGACAAATCCCACTAAGAATATTTGTATTTCGAGGATTCATCAATACTTCGTTTAAAAAAAACTTCACCTAATGGCTCTTCCCAACTGAATACTACTATCTTTGCTGACTTTAACTGATACAGTATGAGACCAAACTCTAATCCTGAAATCACAGTGCTTAAGTCAGCATCATTCCTCATCTTTTGTTTTCTTTCCTTCACACCTGGCTGGAACAATTAGATACTGTATGAAGTGTCAAAGGCAAAGCCTAATAGTTGCATAACAATAAGCTTTACAAACCCAGGAAAGATTTGGTTGCCTGTCTGCAAAAGCCATTTTCTGCATCATTATTAGTCAGCTATTATGTAGATCATTTTAATCACTAATTAAGGAGATGTCTTGTCCTGTTTCTTCAGTGATAGCTACTAACACAGAACAATACAGTTTCAATGAATGGCAGAGGCCTCATTTGAAATTGTAACAACTGACCTCCACACACAGATGTTTGGTAGTGGCTGATTTCCCAGCTCTACATGGTGATGGTATATATAATTTTTAAATAACACTAAGGCTGATTTTTAAAATTATTTCAGAACTAATTTATTGCTATGTAATAAGCAGGAGAATTCTCAATGGCACTTGAAAACAAAAAAGATCCAAGACACAGTTCAAATATCTATGAACTGCAGACTCTCCACAGTCTCTGAGCAGTGTTGGTGCATTTGATAGTATAATTGCAAACCACCTGTAAGACAAGATCCTGCCTTCCCCAAAGTCATCTCCCAGGGCTACACAGATCAGGTAGAAGAGCTTCCTAACAGCTCCTGACAAAGACAAGGCCTCCCTAAATGCCTGCACAGTCTTCTCTTAATGTATAGGAAAATCTCCTGTGAAATCTCCATGCACTGTGGATTTACCAAACTTGGCGCTGGGTGAAGAGTAGATAAACTAGATCTTTTCTATCTTTTGTCTGTTATTCTTGGATTTGCACTTCTGAGGGGGTGTTAAAGCTGGCAGAGACAAAGCTCAGTCTGCATCTAATCACTCCAGCTGATGATTGCAGCAATTACCAGGTCAGGACAGAGTCACTGATCCATTTAGCATAGCTTTATCAGAAAGTTTGTAAAGTTACATAAACAGATGTATATAATTCTAAACTTAACGTTACCAAAACACCTAAAGATTTATACTTTAAACAACCATCTTTCACTGCCTCATATATTGTGGGGCTGCTGAAGATGGAGTTTAAATGTTTTTTATGGCAGTGAAATTATTAATATTTCAAATTTGGATATCTTCCCAAACTGCAGATATTCTGGCTGATGCTGCACTTGTGTTTGAAGCCTCAGAAAAGGGGAAAAGTTCTTCTTGGTTACTAGTGACTAATTTGTTATCCTTTGAGATGTCAGATTGCTTTACATTTACTAATGTCTTTTTTCCATACTACAGGTCAGCTATGGTGTCTTATGTGTAGCTATGACACACCAATTACTATATAAGTCTGCAGCACTCCAGGTGTACTTAATTTCATTTGGTTTGGGTT
>VZTV01023459.1:1113-11303 GCA_013400875.1 Anhinga rufa | reverse complement strand
GCAAGCTGTTTTTCTCCTATCCTATGGACAAAATGGCTGGGAGTTAAGAGGATAACATTTGACAGAATAGTTTTTTGTTGAAAAGTATCTGTGAGTGATCATGGGGAGGTCAGCTGAGATTTGGCTGACCTGCCAAGCCTTGAAAATTGCAGCTTGAGCAGAAGAGTGAATTGTTGTTCTTCATCTGCACTGAGAAAGAGCAGGCTGACACAGATGTCACCTGCGTGGGGAATGGCCATGTCTCCTGAGGACCACGTTGAGGCGTTCAGGGCTGTGGGGCGGTGCTGTGTTACCTGCCCTGCAGCAGAGCGTGTGCTCAGGGTGCAGCCATGCGGCGTGCCAAGTGCTTCTCCGAAACACTGGGCACTCTGACCACCGACTCACATGGAAAATGAGTGAAGGGTCACACCTATTTATAACATCCTACAGGACTAGATCATGACTTTTATGCTCTAGCACATTACTGTTCAGTAGACATCAATTTAAAAAACTACTATGCAGCTGTTTCCATGCTTGTCTGTATCAGATCTTATTCTTGTCAGCAAACTTGCCCACTACTTCTGCTCCTTCTGGACTTGAGAGGTGTTACACAAGCTAACTTCATGTTGCTTACATAGAAAATTAAATGCATCTCAACTCTGATTCCTTTACAAATGGCCTTTCCCTCTTTGTAACTCTCCCTGTAGATCTAGTTTGGGCCCCATCCTTCCATTAATCCACCATAACTGCCATTAACTTCAGTGAGTATGCCCCATGTGGAACAGCATCAGGACATGGCATAGGCCAATATTGTATTATTGCAGAAAATTATGGCGGTTTTTTTCCCAATGCACTTACCACTATTGTTTTACAGACTTTTTGTAGCCTGCATAAGCCTCTGAATTTATTTTAAAACTTGTTGAAGGTCTAAGTTAATGTATCTAAAACATTTCTTGTTTTCAGAGTATTACAATTTTTAAGGACATTATGGCAATAAGATTTTGTTCCATAAAATATGCTGACACTGTGCTTTCCTTACTACTTTCCACATTTAATCTCTTAATAGCTTTTGCAAACTTTCTCACAGTTAGTGAGAAAGTAGTTTCCTGTTGATGACAGAGTATTGTATTGCCGTTTTTATGGTTTTGCCTCCACCTCTTTTCTGGGACAGATATTCAGAGATATATCACCCTCTTGCAGCAGATAAATCTGTTCATTGACATTTCAGTCTTTTTTTTTTTTTCCCCATGTGGATATTCTTTGCTTTTTGTGACACAATGACATTACAGGAAGAGATACTAAACTTGGCGTATTTGGAAATATGTCTTAAATGTGAACATTTGGTTACCTTTCAGTATATGCCTGGCTAAGGTCTGAAGACCACAGCTACTGACTCTTTGGATTTAAAAGTAGCAGGGTTTTCAAACTTTCTGGAAGTTATTTTTGTTTAAGTCCATTCATCTATAAGAGGGAGATATGGAAATTGGGCATTTATCCGTATTACTTCTCCAGTTGGAGGAGCTACCATAAGCTGATTCCTGTTTCCCTCCAGAGGGAACCGTGGCCTGGAGTAACACCCAAACTGCAACATCATCTTTAATAGGTGAGAATGGGACACAGGTGTCACACCAGGGCTTGAAACCTCTTGCCCAAGGCAGTCACCTGATTTATTATGTCTCCAGACATGTACTCCAAATACACGTGTACACTACAACTATACATGTACCCAGGTGAGGTTCAGCAAAGCCCTTCAGCATAGGATTTGGATGTGATTAATGTGCCTTAATCTAAAAAGTCATGTAAAAAAGCCCTAACTGCAAAACATATTGTATGCTTCTCCTGATGTCACCAGTGTGCTAGATGACCCTTGAACATGCTTATTGTGTGCAAGAGCATGTAGTGCCGCACAAAAATATAGTCAACGTGATGGGACACCAGACTATAGGCTGTCCTTTGCCTCAAAAGATCCAGTCTCAGCTCCTTAACCACAGGCTTGCAGGCACTGGGGAGTTACTGAATTCTGCTCTGGCTTCCCAGGATTATTTATGTATTTGGCTAGGTGTCTTCCCTCTTCTGGCTGACTGCCCTACCCCCTAGGCTTTTATTTGATGTTTCTTCTTGCCTGCCTTCCTTCTGGCCTCATAACTCTTGCATTCCTGCCTCTGCCGCAACCCAGGGGTAGAGGATGTGGCCCCCACTCAGCTGCTCTCCACTTACAAGGCTCCCCAGGACAGTCGTGCTGTACCCTTCGACCCTAGAACAACTCTCAGCCCACCTCACTTAAAATGTCTCCCTTATCACTCAGACTGTCTCTGAAAACAAATTAAACATCTCAGTTCAGAGCAAATCAGGCTGATGAAGCCCTAATCAGGGGTGAGGGCTGACCCAGCTGTGCTGGGAGTCTGGTAGGTTGTCTTGAATTTGAGCATTTCATCTTAAGCATTTCGCTCCATTTTTTGGGAACACCCCTGTGTGACCAGGCACCTAATCTGCCTGTGAAACTTACTCAGGAAGCAATAAGGTGCCTTTCTGGATCACATCAGGGCTGTCAGAACCGTGCTGCATTCAGAAACACAGCAGCCAGCTCACCCTGCTCCCACTGCCAACACTGCGGTCCAAAGCCCATTGCCAGGTGGGGTGTGGTGACCATAAAACATTTGGCGCTGAGCACTACATGATCCCCAAGGACACTGGTTCTTGGAAGGAGAGGAGCTCCTGCCTCCTTAGAAGATTCCTCAAGGGGTGGATTTTCTTTAATAGCCTCCTTTTTTTTTTTTCCTTACTACACCTTGCAGTAGACTTCGTAGATGCAACAGGAGGGTTTCATCATTTTTAAGGTACTGTGAAGATGTTGACAAAATCCGTGAGGGAGAATAGTTGATCTCTCTATCAGTAACATATTCCAAGCCACATTGTGTTTCATTTATTATTTTGTAAATGGTTTGATTAAATTAACTTTTCTTTAAAACCTATGTATAGAGATGTGTCTTTTTCCTACATAGGCTACACTGCTTTTGCTTCACATAAGTAACTTTGCCTTTTCCTTTATCCTCTTCTAATTGCTGAGAAGGAGGAAAAGTGATTAAAAAATAAAACATGCAGTCAAATAGGAAATGTAATTTCATTCAGGTATAGGTACAAAGAGAGTTGAGGAAGAGACAAATGCCTCTTTCTCAGTCCCTACTCAAATGATATCTGGGAAAATACATCTGAATGCTGCGATGTTCCCCAGCCTGCAGTTGCTTTCTAATAGATATGGAAAAAGCATTAGATGGTTCCTGGAAGATCTGAATGATGATACTAGAAATTATGAAGAACTGCAGTTAAAGAATATCTTAGTACTGCAGCTGTGGAGTGGGGAAATAAAAAAATCTCTATTGAAAAGCTGTACTGGCTTCTTTTTCTTCAAGATGGCAAGTCTTAGCAAAAGGTACTACAAAAGGCAGAAAATTATTTTTAATCTAAGAGTTGGTTAAAGCAACCAGCTTCCTAGGCAGATGTGCCTATAGACGATCTGAGACAAGTTTGTCCAGTAATATCAACTTTTGTGGTGTGTTTGAAAAAAACAGTTGTAACCATAGCTTTTTCCTTAGTTGTAAGTTAGCGGTTCCAGCTATTTCTTCAGAGAGAGGAGGATTTCTACTGCCACATCCCAGTACCTACCTCTCATGTTGCTACTCATGATAACTGCCAGGTGATGTCTGTCACGGGAAGAAATAGTCTTCACCCTTCCTGCTTTTAGCTGCCCGTCTGCTTCTCTCTCCTGCTGCTGTTGCTGCTCTCCATCAGAGCTTTCTCAGGCACGCTGGGAGTCAGCATTTAGTCCTGGTTTAAGACTGAGAAAACATGGAGCAATTTTAATTCCCAGATTCACCCCAAAACAAAGTTTAGTTTAGCTTTGCTTTTACCCACAACTGTACCGAGCATTCATCTGTCCCAACCTTCACTTTCTTAGAAAATAAGGGCTGGAAAGAAAATTGAGCTTAATCACCCTTTAAAACAGCTATATTGCAGCCGCCCAACTTCTCAGTTGCATGCAATAGGAAGAATTCATTAATTCCTCACAGCTGGCCCAGCTTTGCTGTCCTGGAAGTCCCTAAACTGAGAAGAGGGAAGGGTAGCCATCCTTCTAATTCAAAAGAAATTGTGAAGTCCCTCCCAGCCTGTCCTGGTCTGTAGAACTGGTGTGTAGTTTCAGCTTAACAGAACTGATCTATAGAGGCAAACTTAACTGGAAACATATACCTAGTAGCTGTTGTTATTAGGTAACATCACTGTTTTTTTTTTTCCCTGAAGCTAGTTTGCTCTGCATGGAGCAGTCTGTTTATTTTTCTGAAATTGTTTATGTGACTGTGACAAGTAATAGCTTGTCTCTAGATGGCTGAGAACATACCTGAAAATACCAGACTTACAGTAACAGAGTGCTGTTAACTCAATTTGATGCATGCCTTTTCTACCACGATCAAGAGAGTTTCGTGTTGATTTTTGATAACATGGTAAAATCTTTTCTCTCTAGTTTATGTCTGAGAGAAGAATTAAACATGATACGAACTCTTGAGGCAGCTCAGAAACCATATTGAAATGCTGGAGCAAGTTTGTAGCTGTCCTTGATGCTATGTCTTCCCAGATGGATATAGATCATGCAAATCTCGCTGTAATAATTCTTGAAGTTGGCTGACTTCTGAATGCTTACTCTTTTGACCTTTATGATGCATTGATGTTTCCAATGTATTTATCTAAACTTTTAAGGAAAAGGCATCTCAAATTATGTGCGGAGGGAAAAAAAAGAAAGGAAAGAAATCTGGAACCAATAAACTTGTGGAGCTTGTAAATTCCTTCTTTCCAAGTTATTCATCCTAAAGAGGGTACGAGCTCTGCTTCTTAGAAACAAAAATGCAGACAGAGGAATGGGACACTTAATGAGCATAATATATCTGGAGGCTTCGGACTGAGGACAACCTATGCTAAGTATCTGCCTTTCCAGGCAAATTTCTTAAATTTCTTTCCCAAAAATGAAAGGTTCCTACTACAAAGCAGCCAAAATTAGTGAAAAAAAATTAATCAAAATCTGACGGGAGGACACTGGCCTTCCATGCAGGTTATGTCCGCATTAACTTTGCTGTGACTCGCATAGTTTGGGAGGTTTAGTCTATGTGGAAAACATTTTTTTCTTTTTTTTTTTTTAACCATCACCACTTCAAAAGTGGATGAAAGAACGTGGTAAAAAAAGACGTAGGAAAATCAGTTAGGGGCAACAACCGCAGAGAGGAAATTTGAAGCCACAGAATATTTTTTTAAGAAAATTGATCACATGAAAACAGGAAAGAAGATGATTAAATTGAAAATATTTGGCAACCTTAAGTATAATAGACACCAGTAATCATTTGCTGCTGTGTTTACTATATAAACTGTATATGAACAAGCTTAGCATACACAATACATGTCAGATTTCAGGCGTGAGCCAGGTTATGTGTTCCTTGCCTTATGAATCACAGCAATGTATGTTTTCTCATCAGTGTTCCCAAAACCCTGCGAAATACGGAGACTATGAGGTTGAGACTACAGACATTAAAACTGAAATACTGCGTCCATAAAGCCGGGTAAGCTGCTCTACTGTTCATGCATCCCATCACCTATGGGAAGTGTCACACAGCCATGAGGCCCCGGGCTTCATACTGGGGTCTCTCATTCAACCTCAAAGCAGGAGAGTGAGGAGACCTCACTGCAATAAATCAGGGGGGTGACATTAATTGTCAATTCTACCAAAGGTTGGTAATTTCATATTGTTCTGCATGAACTGGGCATCTGGATAATCTGTAGCGCTTACCCCTTAAAGTACAGAAAGAAAGGCAATCTGTGTGCCTGACTCGGCTGCTTCTGCTCTCTGCTCATATCCCCGAGCATAGCTATAGCTGGTTCGGTAGGATGGTAGCATTTCATAGTTTTAAAAATAAATTTCTATAAATTAAAGTGGATTTTGTTTAGCTTAGACGCAGTCAAATTTTAGATACCAGAAAGGAAATACTGGAAATCCTTGAAAATGTTGGAAAACAAAAATGCTCTAGCAGATTCCCAAAGAACTGATATATTTGAGGTTAACTGTATCTTTGAGAGGGGGAGATTCAACCCAACTCCAAGGCTCCAGTGGCTTCGCAGGGATTGTCTGCCGCCGTCAGAGGAGAAGGGCTGTATTATTTCACTACAGGTGGTCCCCAGCTTTTAAGTGACCGATCACCCATGTTCCTGAGAGATGACTGAGCATCTCTCCAGCGTAAGCATTTTTGGATTTCCAGGGGGAAACCCCACACAGCAAAGCTGGCTCATGGCACAGCATGCTCAGGGACCCTGGCTCTGCCTCCAAAGCCTCACGATTTTTCCATCAGCAGCCCCAGCACAGGGATTTCTGTAGGATCAGCACAGTGAGATGCTGCCAGACGAGTACGGCTCATTATACCCTGCTAGTTAGGGGACACTCAGACTAGGGCACCCAAGAGGTCCCTGGGGGGCAGACAGGGAAGGTACTGAGCCCTGGCTACCGGTGGGACAAGAGCCACGCACTGCCCCCACCTCCTCGGCAAGAAAAAGTTAAATGTTTCTCCAATTACAGTTTCAGTTAAAATTTAGGCAAGGACAAAATCATCTAGGTGGAATTTGTTTGGTCTCCTCAGTGTTGTAGAAAATGCCGTGAGTCCCAGTGTCAGTGGAGACACATATGCTCAGGTCCCTTTTAAACCCCATGACAGGGTGATGCCATCCCTGACGGAAAAGGGCAGGTTCCTCTTGCATCAAGATTTCTTCAGGGTCCCCTACAATTTCAGTCGTAAGCCTAAGCCTCCGTATCTCTACACAAACTAAAAGAAAAACAGATCATACGGAGGCAAAGCTGCAAAGAGAGCATCAAGCCATTTTGCGTGGAAGGGCCAAGCCCCTGCCTGGCGCTGGGACAGGGCTGTGCTTCAGATCTCGCCAGCCTGTGCTTGGCACAGCACCGGAGGGCCCCAGGCAAAGAGGGCTGGGAGTTAGTTACCCCCCATCCTCCTCCTCCTCCCCAGGGCAGCACTTTGTTTCAGCCCGCAGGGAAAGCAAGAGCACTTTTGGATCACGCAGGCCAGTTTTAGTAATGAGAAAATTTTGTCCCTAATGAGAAATGAGCAGTCACACTAATGCAAGAGCATATATTGAATGTCGTCACCTATTATTGAATCTATCATCATAACCTTTAAATTCCAGTTACCTGTTCCTGTCAGACCAACCCAGCCTAAACTCACAGACCCACCCAGCCTCCTCGTGCCTCTGACTGCAGACCACAGCGTGTGTCTGTGACAAACATCTGCGGGCGTTCGCTTTGCTCTGAAACCAGCTCGCGCGTCCCCTTGTAACTCCTCTAAAACCGGCTCGGTTCTAACCGTCGGTTGTAAGGTGAAGTATGAGCACAAACTGTTTCCAATATCCAATGCCAGTTTTCCACATTGGACTNTATTTTTCCCAGATAGGCAGATTATTATTTTTTTCTAGAGGCACATAGTAGGTTTTCTGCTGATACGCTGCAGTTAGCACAGATTTTTCCATATTTACAGTTTTGTGGGTGTGAATCTACTGTTCCTGAAAGATGTTGGATTGACGGTCCTGCAAGATACTCCAACCTGCCCTGCTACTTTCCTTAATCCTGACCTGAGGAAACCCCCTCCTGGGGAGAGAAAGCCGGTCACTCTCCATCCCCAGCTGGTTCCTGGCTCCTTCACTGGAGGCTGCCCACAAACCTAGCAAGCAGGACCACTTGTCACGGTACTTGGCGTGGTTCGGGCATCTGCTTGGAGGAACTGGTTGAAGATTTATATTTGTTTACTGATCTGTTAATTCTATGGATACAGAAGCCTAAAATCCAGTTTTCTTTTGCATACTAGGAATGAGGATATCTCTCCAAGGACAATCTTGCACAGAGCTGAATTAGTCTTATAAAATTCAGTGTTTTATACAGATTTCTAAAAGAACACAAATGTCCTTGTTTTATAGAAACACTTCCATTTTACTAAGACATATCCTGGAAAGAACAAAGGAAGTTGATTGCTTCTCTGCTAAACTCCAGGTACCTTTCACAATCAAGCATCCAATCATACTCAATTTAAAACTATTTGGGTTTGGTTTTGGGTTTTTTTTTTGCAGAAGGAAAACTGCCTCGCAGGCGCACGTAAAACCAGACCGCAGCTTGGGGCTAGAATTGGATGGGGCGAGTCTTCATAAAATTCAACCTTAAGAAGATGCAGAAATACCTTCTGGAAATAAACGACAACTGAGTGTTATGTTCTGCTCTTTGCTAGATATATGCCCATGAGGTTTTTAAAACTCAGTGCCTGAGATACGGAGTGTGGCCCTTGCCTTGGCAGCAGTTCAAATCAGCTGAAATAAACCTGGAGGTTTCATTTTGTCCAGCTTGCCCAAGAGACACCTCTAATCCGTATGGAGGCTGGATATAAAGCATGTAGGCATGCAGTGACAAAAGGTGCCTACAGGCAGCAAAGGGCAAGAAATCGGGATGGGTCAGCTGAGCAAACATCAAAGACTCTCACATAACCAGCAGAAAAGTAAATATTCTCAAGCAAATGGGATATGCCCATAACACTATTGAGATTTCATAGAAAACAGTCTTTGAAAACAGTTCTGCTGGGGTGTCTCTATTTGTCTTTCCCATTCTGGAAGACTGAATTAAAACGGTCTGTTTGCTCTTGAAGTTCATCCGTTCCTGCTACTCATTCCCCACCGCAGCCTCTTGACACCTCAATTATCTCTTTGGCAACTCCTGATAGTACCACAGATGTTGGCGTTGCCCATCTGGATATTTCTAACGCACCCCGCCATGAGACTGGCTTAGCAAAATGCAGGTACAGAGGATAAAAGGTATTTATCCATAAAGGGACTGTGCAAGGTCTAGGAATTATTTAAAATCCACTTAAAGCCCGTAAAGGCCAGAAGTAATGCATTTAAGGATTATTATTATTATTTGAGGGTATTAAAGGAACATATTTTAAAGACAAAAATCCCTACATGATTCCCATTGCTTCGTCTCCTGCAGAAATGAGGATGAAAGATTAAGATACCCATCAATTTCAATGCTCAAGCCTGTAACTTGGGCTAAACCCAGAATTTTTGCTGTTTCATTCTCTCTCATGGCTTCCGCTCTTCTTTGCTAATAGCAAAACTGATGTGATCTCTATGTGATGTAATCATTGCTTAATGTAATTGGCTGGTTTTTTGGTACGTCAGTGTCATTCTGGCTTAGGTGGTGATATCTCTAATGGGCTGCACATAGGAGCTGATCATTTCGGCTACGCAGGGAACCACCCCAACAGCTGATTTAGTCACTCAATATCTGGCGTAAGCGGTGGGTTGAATGAATTCTGCTGGAGGCTAAATCCCCTTTACCAGCTGTAGCAGAAGGAGGTTGCCAAAATCTCACGCTGCAGCCTGTGATTTCAGGCTAAGGTATAGCAACTTTCTGGAAGTGCGGTGGGACAATAAAAGATGTGCTAAATATACAAGGCCATGGAAGGCAAATAAAATATATGATATTTCTTTTGGCTGGTAGTGGTGGTTGGTTGGTTTTGCTTGGGAAGCAAGAACGTGAGGCTCTTTCTTTGCACCTCGTCCTCATCCTCTGCCCCTGCCGCTCGTTGCTCCCTGCTCTGGAAAGAAAGCCTTGCCACTGCACAGACAAAGAAAATGGGGTTTTCTGTGCAACCGTTCCAACACCGGGTTACCCTTACATTTCACAGCACCTTTTGTGCAGTGGGGCATCGTTTTTTAATCTCACTTGTGCCTTCAGCGGGTGTGGGTTTCCGTGGGTATTTTGGGGCGGATAGGGCCAGCAAGCCGGAGCCAGCACGGCGGGCTGGGCTGCGCAGCAGCCATGGGGCTTCCGTGCTGTGTGGGTTGCTCCCGCGTGGGTGCCCTTGGAAAGCCTCGAAAACCAAAAGTAAAGGGCGTTAATGTGGAAGGGCTCGTGAATGTTATCTATCCCCCCCCCGCAAAAAAAAAAAAAAAGAAAGAAAGAAAATAAAAATAGGAATAAAGACAGCTTCTTCCCTTCTCTCGCTGCTTCCGAGGTATGCTATAAACGTTTTGGTTTCCGTGGTGCCGCCGGGCCGGCCCCTCACCCTGACCGTGCCCGGGGAGCGGGGCTGATCCCCCGGCGCCCCCAATCCGGCCGCCCCCCC
>VZTV01023449.1:0-13952 GCA_013400875.1 Anhinga rufa | reverse complement strand
AAAAAAAAAGAAAAAAACAACCAAAATAAACAAACAGAAACAGGACATAAAAATGAATTTTAAAGCACAATTTGTCCTAACTAGAACTCAGTTACTCAAATACTGAATGGCCACAGATGCCAAACTCACTAGAGAAAACCAGCAAGTATTTCAGGAGACATTAGAAAAGTCAGGTCAGAGACCATACAAGAAAAGAGGATATAAAACATGGGTCATTGCTGTGCACGGACAGGAACCTAAGGTACCAGCTATAATTAACTAGTACTAGAAAGCATTGCTAAATTTCCTGCTGAAATAAAAGGGCACAGATTTACCAAAGTCAGCACACCTGTGACATTTACACTGGCAGAATATTTGACCCACATACCCACATGTTCCTTCAAACTCATTTTGGCCTGCTAACTACATAATTTTCATCCATTCTGCTGCCAGCCGAGCTGGCTCCTGCTGCTGCCTTGCCATTCTCCCACCTCCCTGCCTTTTTCATATTAACCCCATTTACAATCTATATTTACCTTCTTTACTGGGGGACAGAGCATGTGGATTAGCATGATTCCAATCAGATAACTTCTGGATACATCTCTTTCAAAGAAAAGGTTAAAAATGGTGCAGTAGAGTTGGTAAGATATTTTTAGCATGGGGCTAGGGAGGGTAGAAAGGTTAATACACTCCACAGAACTGTGTCTTAAATTAAACTTGTCTTTTGAATGATATCTAGCGCTAAGATACACTGAATAGTATCTTAAATTGCCTCGGTCTTGCCTTTTTCTTCTCTCCCCTTTTATCCATTCAGCGAGTCCTGACTCCTGTCAAAGGCACCTGACAAAAAGCCTGAACTCCAAAGCTTTCTTAGAAAATAGCTTATACATGCCTTCCCTGTTTCCACTCCCCTGTCCTCCCCCTCACATGCACACATTTTTCCACTCACACCTTGACTGCAAACTGCCAATTCCTGTGCAGAAACATTTAGCCAGAGCTATTCATTGAAAACATGCTATTCAGTGCAAACACTGGCAGGCATCTGCAACATTAAGCAAGTTACCTCGAGAGGAAAAGTGAGCAAAGCCTTCTTGCTCTGACTGCAGAGGTAATACATGCTTGGCTAACCATTTATATTGAGCCACATGGAAAACCTAGTACTTGTAAAGCATTTTCCTTAATAGGAAAACATTGCACAGCATTGGTATAGTTACTCTGTTCTACTTTAGGGAAGGAAATCATCCAGTGCTCTGATTGCTTGCCAAAAGTGGGCACCTGAACTAGGGTAACAGCATATTCCCGGAGTAGGTCTCGCTCCCCTTCTCCCTCTTCTCACTTCCCCTTCTCCCATTATTGCACAGAGGTAAATATTTAAAGAATGCCCCTTCATTTGCACAGCAAAGTGGGATCACCTATTCCTGGGCACTCTTTACAAGCAAACCGAACAGTGTGCTTATTTATTCCCATGCAATGACAAACTGGAGAAGCTTATTAAGCTGTTCACTGCTCCAAAGTTAGCAGTTTATATCAGTTTAGGCTCAGGTTTCAACAGGCATTTTACCATGGCCATAGTTAAAGACATATTATGTATTTCAGAGTGTTTTGATGCTCTCAGTGGATGCACAAATACCAATATCATCTATTAATTTGACCTCATACAGCTGTTAAACTGTGTGAGAGTGCTGAGAAACCATTAGCTCCTAGACAACATTGGTATACTTATATATACATATAGGCAATTGCCATTTGCATTTCCTTGCATGTCAAAATAAAAGGAGATAAGGTCTTATGCTCAGCTGAAAGTCTACTGTCTGTAGTCCATATGCATTTGCTTTGGGCCTATTACATTTGAACATTCCTAATTTTATGAAATATGAACCCAGAGAATTAATGCTTCAGAATCATGCTACAAGCTGAGGCAACCAGGAGCATGGAAGAGGTTACAAATTACCTTCATACCCTCAGATTTCACATGGGCATCCAGGACTAGGACATCTGTACCATAAGAGGCTCCTAAATCTGTAGGATTTCCAAGCATTTAAAAACTTCCTAATACCCACACTATATCTAGCAATTCAAAGCTAATTGTGAACTGACAAACATCACAAAGTCCAATTTCTGGAATCTGAATGGAATAATCCATCTCTAATTCAAGAAAATTGCCATACTCACTCAAGATAATTAAATATTATGTGCATGTATAATTAATAGATGTCTAAGCCATCTAGAAAAACAAATCCATCTTCATTTAAATTTAAAAACAGAGGACACTTAGATGGAAACTGATCAATGCAATCATGATTATTACTTTTTTTTTCCTCCCAGTCCTTGAAGGTGATTGTTTAGAAGCTCTTGGCACTGAGAAATTCTGCTTCCATTGAAGTCAATGGTAAAAACCCCCATGGGACTAAACTTGGCAATGGGTATTGACAGCACATACCAAGGGCTTTAAAATCTCCATCCTAATGTTTCTTCAAGGATGTGTACAGGCTCCCACAGTTTTCATATAGTATAGCTTAGTTATACGACATTTTATATTCAAGCTATCTACCGTTTTAGAAGAGATACAAGTATCCTACATATATTCATAGGAAACACACCTTAGTACGGTTACAGTTCAAATTAATGCAAGAAGCAGGCTGTCTCCAGTTCAGACTGATTACATTTTAAATGCGTCTTCAGTGTATAATGATTAATATTTCACTATAATTATTTGTTCCAATTAAATGTAGCATGATTAAGTGACATTTTCTCCTGTGCAGCTAAACTGCATTTTTTTTAAAAAAAAAGCAATGATAAAATTAATTAAGGGAGTTTTAACTTGCTTATTTTGCAATATAAACTGCTCTTCTTTTTCAATTGCTAATTGAGAAATTGGAATTCTCCAATATAGTTCTATTGTAAACAAAAGTGGCTACAACCTGGTAATTAAAAAGAAAAAGGAATAATGCTTTCCATGAACATAAAAAAAAGAGAAAAGAGATTCATAGTATTAAGACTAATAATAGCTCCCGTTGACTTGGTCACGAACTTTATATTTGATAATGATTTCTCAGTGTTTGGTTTATGAAATACAGTAGACACAACAGCAGAAAGAAACAAACTGTTACAATTCCAGTATTTGAAACTTCCATGAAATAAAAATAGAGTAAAATGAAAGGTGCTGAAAAAAACTATCTTCTTATTATTGTTCTTATGCCAAAAAGTTGTTAATAGACTAAGGGACTTCACCTCTAAATTATAAAGGAAAAAGCAGATGTGCAGAAGGATAATTAAGTGTATGGCTAGGAAGGAAAATGAACGAAAATGTAAAGTAAATACTTTTCAGGGATAACAGCCATAAGCACATGGTAGAAGAGAAAAAAAAAAAACAAAACCAAAACCAAAACGAAACAACCCTGAAAGATGAGGTTGACTACTGGCAGAAGAACTTGACCAAATGCTTGAAAGAGGCACATGCACTACTTGATGGAGCATATTTACCCCTGTTGCATCTGTCCTTATTTGGGTGGTGATGCCCATTGTTCTGGCAATTTTGCACCACCTGTAGAAGCTGTGAGCACAAAGAAACCCACTGGATCCCCCAGTATTTCCAGGCTTACCCTGAGATTGCCAGGACTGATCTAAAACATTCAGTTATTGCCATCTAATGTGGATGCTGCAACAACATCATAATCCCTTGAAATCTTTATATGACACTATCATAATATTCCAACACCGTACCAACGAAATCTGTGCATCGGTGCTCCCATTTGAGCATAGCTATTTGACCTTCAGGTGCAACAAGCTGCTGTAATTCAGCACTGAGCAGTCACAATTAGGCTTACGCCGCTTTCTTGCTTTCTTAAGGCATAATTCAAGTTGTTGATTGACTTCTGAAGAACTGTCAGAGGCTTGTTTTTTCCGAGAGATCATCACTTGTGACTCCTGACAACGCAAAGCAACAAAACGACTCTTTAACAGAAATTTAACAGCTGAGAAGTTCCAACTTGCTCTGGAATTCCCTTCCCTTGGATATTCATTATATTCTGTCTGATATTTTTAAACCTGCCTATGGGATTTGGATGCCCAATTCCCATTAAAATTAATGTAAATTAATGGGAAATGAGTAACCAAATTAATTAATTGAATTAAAATTAATGAGAGCTGGGCATCCATATCCTTAAGGCAAGTTTTAAAATTTCAGCCAGTGAGTTTTAGGACAATGCATAGACATAAGTATGTGCTTTGGATATGCGTTGACCTACAGAAAATACAGGACGGTATTTCTGCCAGATCTTTGAAAGCAGTTAGAAGTCAGTCCTGTCAACGTATGACTGAAATTTCTCCAAACACTGACCAATGCTAAAAAATGGCAGTATTAAAACCCCCTATATATCTATATCCACATCCTAGGCAATGGCTGTTCATAATTCAGCTTAATTTCAGATAATAAGAGCTATCAGAATATGATTTAGAGCTGCAGTTTGATTTTTAAAGAGGGATTGTCATAATATATTTAAACATTAGTATATACTATTATTCAGAACTTCCCACAGATTTCACTAACTGTCACTTTTAGCATTATTATTTTATATTTCTAGAATATATTGAACATTTCCATATAATATATTTAAAGCTACTGATTTCCCCCACATGCCCTGCATAGCTCGCCTATCATAAAAAAACAGTCCATAAAGTTTATAGGCCAGCAAGAAGCTGGCTAATAATACAAATCATGGATTTATATTAGCATTGGAAGTAGAATTTAGGTCTCGCAAAAGCATTTATACTTTTTGCTGACAACTAAAATCACACAGCAATAGAAACAACAATGTATCTGTGGAAATCAAATTGATTTGTTTTAACTTTGTTTTACAGATTTTAGAGTGACCTTCCATTCACTAAAAGATTTTCAGCTGAGTTTTTAACTACACCACTTTCATTTTTTCTATAGTGAAGAACTTTTACATATTCAGGGACCTCACTACTACGGTCAGCCAATTATTAAAACAAATTCACTTCTTGTAAAAGCAAAGATGTCATATTTCACTGGCACAAACAGAATTCTCTTGTGAGATGAAGGTATGGCAAAGGTGAAACCTGCATGCACCATTTTATTAAAGAACAGAAATTTCTATAAAATAAATAATATAAAGTAGCTGCTTAGTATTGAAATAAATATAATAATTGGACTAAGCAAAATATAGCTAATGTCTTGACACTGAAAGTTCTCTTTTAATAAATTTTATAAGCATTTTCTTTTACATAGGATTTCAGAGAATGAAGTTTTTCATGTAGTTCAGAAATGGAAAAGCACCATCTTATATAAAAAAGAGGGCTTTCAGATGACATCCTATGTACAGGACTGGTTGTATTTTTATGCTAACATTTTACAGAAGTAACTTTAAACAGGCTGTTTTGAGCACTTTTTCATTTTTCAGACTCCAGGATTATATGGAATTTTAGGCTAATGGAATATAACAGAATGAATGCTAGTTACAAATGCCAGCAGAATAGGATGTAGTCACGTCATAAAGACAGGAATTTTGTTCTTGCAGAAATCATTCTGCTGTATCACAATTATGACAATACTCCCACATTAAAATACTGTTAATTCCTCTTTAAACCATTCTGTCTTAGAACAAGACAAACAGCTATGGTCATTTAGGTACAGCAGAAAAATTTGTCTAGGTAGAACTTCAGGATTTCCTTTATGCCTTTCAAAGAGTCTGTTAATCTTATATGACCAAAGACTACATGTCAGCAAAGCAGCTCCAGCTAAGCCACTGCATGCCCCGAAATCCTGGACGTGCCCACAGCACGAGCAATTCTCATGCCCCATAGCAGAAAGCACTTTCTTGGGAGGGGGCTCACCACACATGGATTATACAATCAGATGCTGAAAACATTATTTAACTCTGTATGCACAGCTGGACTGTGGGTGAAATAAAAGGGTGCAATTGGCCCAGCACTCCCTGGAAGCACTGGCCGTCCTGCTTGGCAAGTGCCAGCAAATTCCTATCCAACAGGCAGCAGTAGGGTACTGCTGCACACCCCACTAACAGCCTCTGCTACACAGTACTGATTCTGCCCAGAATGCACCCTGCTTGGAATCAGAACTGAAAGAGGGAATTGATTTTGTTTTATTATTATTCTATATAGTAGACACTCAAGTGCTGTACAAATAGGTCACAATATTATCACGCCAGATAAAGTGAGTTGAAATGCTAATTGCAAATTCATTGTCCAGAACATTTACCTATTTCTATGTTTGACTTCCATCCCTCAAAAAAACATCTCCTATTGCAACTGTGATAATAGGTTGGTTGGTTTGTTTGTTTTAAATGACACTGAGTCAATGGCCCAGTGCAACATAGCCTATAGCTACTCTTCTTCATTCTATGTTCAAACACAAACACAATAACTGCTGGTGGGAAAAAAAAGTTAAGAAAATTATGAGGGCTTAGGAAAAAAAATTGCAAAGGCAAAAAGGTTATTTGTTGTCCCATTATGACCTGTAATAAACATAACTATTGGCCAAGCCTGTCTGTTCACTACCCTGAAACTTTCAGAGCTTTTTCCTTCTGCTCCATGTTTTTTTTCTAATTTATCACCAGATGCATCTAAACAAGAAGTTATGTCATATTAAGCACTTTAAAGGATTTACATTATACGCTTATTACTGAAAATGTTAGTGTCATTAATAAAACTGCTGCTAACTTTAAATAAGCTCTAGTGTTTCATACAGGAACACAAGCAGATATAAAAGTTGGAAAAAATCAAATTTATAATGTCATAAAGGATAATTACTAACAACATTATCAAGGCAAAATTTCTACTGTACTCCCTGCAATTGGTGTCCAAGGATCTATTTAAAACTTCTGCTTCCTCTAGATAGCATAACGCAGCAGTTCAGAGGAAACACAGCACAACTCATCGACTTAGCTAGTGTGTTCACGGGTTAGGCATGGTTTTGGTGATGGGAAAAGAGATGCATTGGTTTTTGGAGCTTTTTCTAGCACTGTAATTGCTTTAGAACTATGTGTTTCATTGTAATTATTACATGATAATTTTTTAAATATTTATGCACCCTTAAGCAAATTTTCCAGGAGAATACAGAAGATGTACAGAAGGAGATACAGAAGACAGAGCTCTTACAATGCTAGACAGATGAAAGATAAAGAGTGGCCTTCCACCTACTTCTCAGTTTTAGTAAAGAAAAAGTCTTTTTTTTTAAGACTACCTGGACAGGAAATGTTCACCCCCACCGACTGTAAACTCTGAACAAATCCTGGCAATCAGCAGATATATATCATCATCTAAGAGGAAAACAGAAAGTTCCAAGTTAAGAAATTACCTTTGTAAAGTTTCAATGAACTGTGTCCTACAGCTTTTTTGGCCAACTCTATAAGAGAGAGAAATCTGGAGATGTTTCCCCACCGCTGCAGATTTTAGTCAGACTGATTTTTTGTGTGTGTGTCAAGAAACACCACCTTAATTCTGCAGGAGGTCCTTTAGGTGCCCCCAGACAGCCCGCAGGCACCTGAGGGGAGGGAGGAGGGTCATGGTGCAGGCCTGGGCTCCTCCCATTGAATCCACCGGCGCTGCCATTTTGCAGTGCCCCACCGCTGTGCTCTCCGCAGCACCCCCTGATTGTCTGGGGGGGCGGCCACACCTCCTCCAGGAGCTCCAGGCTCCCTCCGCCCCAGGGTGCCAGTCACGGCCCTACCCTGCCCCAAGGCCAACCTTTAACCACCCTCCATGGGTGCTGGACCTGCTTTTTAAATCCCTCCCTTTTAATAGGAGTTTTGTTGGCATAAGCAGGTAAATAGATCCCACCTCCTTACCGATTTTCAGTTTTGAGCTGCCAGTATGCAGCAGTTTTCTGCACAAAACCAACAGACGGCTTAGTTACCGAAACAGGGTACAAAAAGAGTGTTGTGACTGTCATTAAAGCCTGGGTCTCCTTTTGTATCTCTGCAGTTGTATTCTCAAGTGGCCTTCAGCTGTTGAAGATGTTCTTCATAATGCATGTGTTAATGCTGCACACTAAATTGGCTAGGTACTGACGTGTATTTTACATGTGATGTTAAGAAGAGGGGAAAACTACCTTCTGAACCAATTCATACCACCACTACGCTAAATTCCCGGGAGAGGCTAGCAGGGCTAGGATCTACAACAGCAGCATCTCCTGGGAAAGCTGAAGTTAAATTTCTGTAGATGTTAAAATGTTCCAATCCAGCCGGACACGTAAAGATGACACTGGCATTTACTAAGCCATTACAGGTCTGCAACAAACCTCTGGAGACCTTTGTTTACAACAGTATTATTCCTCCTGGAGCCTAGATAATTGGAACAATCCAATTTATAGTCTCTCTGACAACAGCAAGACGTGTTGGGGTGTTATAGTGGACCTTTGACATGACATATCAGTAAACTGTATCTGTATTTGAGGAAAGGTTAAAACAAAGTCCCATCTACGTTTTCCCTAGAGAATTTTTTGCTACTTTCCAAACCACAGATTTGTCCCATATTTCACCCTTGCTGCAAATACCGAGTGATTTATTAACTGCGTATGCTCTTTAAATATTTCTTTCCAGCTACTTCAGATGTGCATGTTGTTTTTCCATTAGCAAAACATTAGACACTGTCCATGGGAAACCACCGCAAAATCATTTCAGTGACCATGTTAGAAAGCTTTTTCTTATTGCTTGATAGACTGGATGTCTAGCCCTGTGCATTGAGGGCAGTTTCAATTTCATTTGGTCAAGGATATGCATTTGCCTTTTGCAGACAGTGATTATTAGCTATTGCAGCTCTCTATTGAGCATACTGGATTTCACAGGGGTTGGAAAAATTGCTATGATATATGCAGTCATATCTGTATTCACACATACACTTCCTGACCTCAGCCTCTTAAAAAAAAAAACAACAAAAACAATTCCTTATCTTATGTGAGCCTTATGTGAGGCTACAATGGGCCAGAGAAATAGTGGCATTTAAGTACCTTCACTCTGTCAACCACTGTTGGAGGTAGGATGCCAAACAATACGAGGTGAGACAAAGAATGTGATCTCTTCACAGAAAACTCAGTAGGTCAAGATAAAAATTCTTAATGTATTTTGGGGACATCTAGAAAGTTAAGCACTGCTTGCCTATGAACTGTGAGTTTAGTTTCTAAGTTGATGATCTGCTTGTTCATGACTGGAAAGTCTTTGAAGAAAAGTCAAGGGACATTGGCATTACATCTGTCTAATACATGGACCAAACTTAATTGTCTCTCGGTTTCATTTTTGTTTTAAATGTATCAATCATTCTAAACTACAAAATTATTTGCATTAATTTAAAAAACTTTTTAAAGAGTGAACACTGAGAATTAGTTTTTGGTATTTCCCATAAATGCATTTGATAGACAAGTGCTTAATATTTAAAAATTCTACACAAACTTAAAATATTCAATAATATAAATTAAATAATAGAAAGGCTCAGTCTGATTTTTGCTTTATATTAGTAGGGTTTTTTCCAACTCTATGCATACTAAACCCAATAAAACAGCCTCACATTGACTAAACTATGTGCATATCAAGACCAATAAAAAAGCCTTATATTGACTGATAGTTATTACTTAAGCCATGTCTTGGTTTCAGCTGGGATAGAGTTAATTTTCTTCACAGTAGCTGGTGTAGTGCTGTGTTTTGGATTTAAGATGAGAATAATGTTGATAACACACTGATATTTTAGTTGTTGCTGGGTAGTGCTGAACTAGTCAAGGACTTTTCCAGCCTCTCATGCTCTGCCGGGTGCACAAGAAGCCGGGAAGGGAGGGGGCACAGCCAGGACAGCTGATCCAAACTGGCCAAAGGGATATTGCATACAGCATGACATCATGCCCAGTATATTAACTGGGGGGAGCTGGCCGGGGATGCCAGTAATCATAGCTCAGGGATAGGCAGGGCATTGGTCAGTGGGTGATCAGCGGTTGCATCACTTTTTTTTTCCCTAGGATTTGCTTCTATCTCTCTCATTGTTTTCCTTTTCATTACAACATTATATTATTATTATTGTTGTTGTTGTTGTTGTTGTTGTCGTTGTTAAACTGTTCTTATCTCAACCCACGAGTTTTCTTTTGCTCTTCCAATCCTCTCCCCCATCCCACAGGGGTGGGGGCAGTGAGCAAGCAGCTGCGTGGTGCTTAGCTGCTGGCTGGGGTTAAACCATTACACATCAGATGAAGCTTCAGGTTCAGGTGAAAGCAGCAGTGGCCCTACAAGTTGCATCACTTGGAATGCTTTTCATGTACTGGCATACCCCAGAAACTCCCCTGAATAACCGTTCTTGCCATGCTTTCCTTCTGCTCTGAGGAGGTACTTGCAAACGACCAGATTAGCATGAAAATGCAAGACCCCTGCCCTCTGTTAGGTCCAACATGTTGGTCAGCGTACCCTGGCAAGGCAACGCAGAGGTTCCACCTATCCCTGCAAAACTGACTTTCCAGGTGCTAGAAGCAGATATAACAAGAGGAGGCAGGGGGAGTAAAATAATTTTCACTGAGCTCTGTGCTAGCCAATGATCCATATTTGGCCAATCAAAAAAAATAAAAAAGAAGAAAAAAAAATCTAGACTGCAAGGAGAAAACTTGTCACCTGATAAAGACTGCATACATTTGTGACTACAACATACAATGTTGTGAAAATTCAAGTATGCTGATCAGCAGTGCCTGGAACCAGTTAAAAGCTAGGAAACAGATGTCTCAAAGAGCTTCTCTTTGTCTCAATAGAAAAATCTAATAAGTAATAATTTTCCCAACAGAGAGCATGCTAAAAATAGATAGCACATTCTTCTGTCAGCTCTATGTCCCTCAGAGGTTTCTTTCCATACTTCTTACAGACTTTTCACACAAAAAGGAGGAGCAGGAAAGACAATGAGCACCTGGATTAGATCAATCTTGGTAGGCCCAGAAAATGATTTTTCAGATGTGAACATGCCTGAGCAGATCTTCTTACACACCTTTTTATAAAGAACATACCTTGACCATGTCTTTGAAGAGCATATCTTTGGACAGAGTTTCAGCTGAGCTGAGCTGACACAAAGCTGCACCCTAGAAGAGAATCCTTCACTTTTTCCTGCATTTCTATGTGTTTTGGTCTATGACTTAATACAAATATATTTATGTAAAATTTATGGAGCATATGGAAAAATAGAATAGAATAGAATAGAATAGAATAGAATAGAATAGAATAGAATAGAATAGAATGAAATATTTCATTTGGAAGGAACCTATAACGATCATCTAGTCCAACTGCCTGACCAATTCAGGGCTGACCAAAAGTTAAAGCATGCTATTAAGGGTATTGCCCAAATGCCTCTTAAGCACTGACAAGCCAGCAAAACACTGACTGCCAGCAAAAGCTCCCTGCTCAGCCAAGCCGGTCATCATCTTCCCTGCCTGTACATCTTGTGGCACATGGGGACAGCCTGCTCCTGCACCTGCAAGACTTCCTTCTTGAAGAAAGCCCAGCCTTCCTGGACCCCTTTGCCCTTCTGGACTTCTTCCCAAGGGACTCTCCCAACCAGTGCCCTGAACAGGACAAAGTCTGCCCTGCGGAACTCCATGGTAGCAGTGCTGCTGACCCCATCCATTGCATCCATTGCCATCCATTGCAGCACTCCAGGCTCTCGATGAGCCTCGCCAATTCATTTGCAAGAATCCTTTCCCCCTTTGAGACAGGTGAACTCCATCTGCCGCCAGCAGGCCAGGTCCCATGTAAACATCCCCATGATCAAAAAAACCAAAATTCCACCTATAGCATCAGCCTCTGAGCCACATGTTAATCAGGTGAGTCTTCCTGTTCCTTTCAGTATTATTCTTCCCTGCCACTGACGGGATTGAGGAAAACACTGCCTGCGCTCCCAGTCCTTCAACCAGTCGCCCTAGTACCCTGAAGTCCCTTCCGATTGCTCTTGGGCTTCTCTCTGCAGCCTCATCACTGCCCACCTGCACAACCAACAGCGGGTAGCAATCAGAGGGCTGTACCAGACCAGGGAGCTTCCCAGTGACATCTCTGACCCCGGCCCCAGGGAGGCAGCAGGCTTCCCTGTGGGATGGGTCTGGTCGGCATATTGGGCCCTCTGTCCTCCTCAGGAGGGACTTGCCTACAACAATTACCCTCCTTCTCGTCTTAACCGAGGCGGTCATAATGCGTGGGGCTGACCGACTCTGACTAGGCAGCCCCCCGGATGGATCTTCACCTGCATCCCCATTTGCCTGGCCCTCAGGTTCCAGAGCCCCACGCCTGGTGTGTAAGGGCTGCGGGGAAGGTGAGGGAGGCCGGGAGGGGGTGCGCCTGCCGCCCTGAGCAGGGACCTGTTTCCATTCCCCCCATTGCTTAGGTCCCCTCCTTCTGCTTGGTGGCAAGAGGGTAGGGGTCCCTCTGCT
The DNA here is from genome assembly GCA_013400875.1 of Anhinga rufa. Classification (NCBI taxonomy): domain Eukaryota; kingdom Metazoa; phylum Chordata; class Aves; order Suliformes; family Anhingidae; genus Anhinga; species Anhinga rufa. Next base: position 1,555 of record VZTV01023449.1, on the reverse strand, counting down.
TCTTGTGGAGCTTCTTGTGGAGCCTCCATCCTTCTTGTGGAGCCTTGGCCCCGGGGATGGCAGGGTGTGGCTCCACCACTCCAACTCCCTCTCACACTCCCTGATGCTCCTTAACCTTCCCACCTCCTCCCTCAGCTCTGCCACCAGGCCGAGCAGATCGTCCGGTCACACCGCAGGCAGCTGCCGCCTCTGCTGCCCTCCGAGAGGAGTGCCAGGCTCAGGCACTGCCTGCAGCCGGAGACCTGGGCAGCCGCGTGTTTGTGTGGGGGCTCCATCCGAGTCGCCCTGTTCCTTCTGGCGGAGGTTCTCAGGCGAGTGGAGACCATGGCTAGGGCCTCTCCTGGGGCGGGGGGCGATGAGCACCGTCACTCGTGTCCCTGCCCACGCTGAATCAATGCTGCAGCTCCTCAGGAGCTCGCTCCTTCTCGCTTTTAGGGAGCGGGGTGGAGCTGGGCTACTCTCTCTATCCCTGCGTTTTTGCCTTTGCTTTTTTTTCACAGTTTTGCCGCTCTGGGAAGGGTCCCCTGGCGTGATCCTCCGCTCTGGAGCCCTTCGCCTCGGTGGCTTCCAATATTATTTTCAGAATCAAATATTCAACAGATATTATTATTATTATTATTGTATATTTCTAGTTCAGCAAGTGCCTTGTCTATTATAAATATGTTTTTCACTGACTAGCACTTTGCAGTTACCACTGTTTAGTGGCACTACTGACTCTTAAAATAATGATCTTTCCATATAGAGGAGAGCCACTAGCAAAAATGTACTTTGATAGATTTTCCAACCTAGCAAACACCCATGTGTGTCTGTAACTAAGCAAAAGTGTGTTTGCTTAACCTTAGACTGTGGTTTGACAATGCACTAAATCTGGCTCTGGACTCCCAGGAAGGATTAAACATACTGCAGTCACATGATAAAAATTCTATTTACTCACTAGAAGTACTGAACAGTGTGAAGCAGTAGAGAAAATTTTATGCCAGGTAAGTTTTTGCCTGTCTGCCACACTAAACTTTATATTAGATCAGATATTGTCTGTCTTTCTGCAGCATAAAACTTATGAATCACCTGGGAAAAGCAAGCGTACCAGTGTCTGATACAGATCACATATTTACTGCTGGGTGACTGGTGGATCTGGTATGGACAGCCACATATGGACTGTGGCTTTAGATGGCAATTTACTACCATCCCCACTACCAAGCAGTAGTTTTAGAAGGTCTCATCATTTAGAATGAGGCATTCAGTACAGCTGGACCCATAACAGGTAATCATGCCTGTTGTTCACCCATCTCCACAATCCTTAAAATCGAAGTAGTTGTTCTTGCCATCCTCCTATTCATATCCAAATAAATAAGGCTGGCATTTAAATGGCATTTGGAGTGTGAAACCCTTACTCTGGATATATACTGAATCCTTGTAGATGGATGTATCAGCTGCACTAAATCTGTTGCTGGAGGGAGCAGTGACGTTTCTGGGAGCCACAAGACTGATTCAGTGCAACTGGAGACCTTTGAACTTCAGGATATGTCTCTCTTTGTCATAGAATCATATAATCATA
>VZTV01023443.1:0-14092 GCA_013400875.1 Anhinga rufa | reverse complement strand
CATTTATGTTAGAGGAGGGGAGATAGAAAAAAAGGGGAAAGAATACCGTTAAGAGGTTCTGAAGAGTAATTTTCTTGCCATAGCTTAAGTAAAATTTGAATTTTGGCTTCCAGAGAAGAAAGACTACACTTAAGAATGATGCTGCTTATGTAGATTTACATATATGATGACTCATTTGTTGTCCATAGTGGTCTTATCTAGGTTTTACTCCATAAGAGATAAATTTGATACCAGTTTAGCAAATGTTGCATCCTTTTTACCACTAATCCCAGATTTTCTTTTCCCTCTTGCTTTCTATCTCTCCCACCTGAATCCTAGAGTGCAGTCATCACCTCTGATATGATTGAGATGATTTTCTCCAATAGTCCAGAACAGCAGCTTTCAGCCACTCAGAAATTCCGAAAGCTTCTTTCTAAAGGTAAGGGCTGAAATTACTTGGAGAAGAATGTAGAAGCACCCCTGGCATATGTTTTTACTTTTGACAGCAATAAAGATTGAATTTCATATAGAAGTTTCTGAGTCAAGCTCTGTTTTGGAAAATGTCAGCTAGGTGGCTGTAATAGTCACTTCTGTTCTTGAAATGTGTAAAACTAGTAAATGATGCAGATGTGCTCTCTGCTCTGTAATGTAGTTGTTGTATACAGTGTCTCTATGGCTCAAATATGCTGCTTTACAGCAGCTGAGCTCTGCATGTGTGTGTGCCAGTGACTGCGGAACCACTGCTCTGAAGTTGGTCTGCTGAAATTACTGAGTGCCTTAGTGTTTTGAATCATATTACCTCAAAATTAATTTTTGGTGACTTGTATGAATCCATTGGTTTTTAGTGTAGGTAAAGCAGTATTGCAGAAAAAGAATGCATTTTCAGAAAAGAGGAGTCAGCATGTCATTGGATATTATTTTGATGCTGTAACTTGAAAATTTCCTGACAAAGAAATTGATGTATCTAACTTTGCTTTTTATTTAAATAGAACCAAATCCCCCAATAGATGAAGTCATAAGCACACCAGGAGTGGTAGCCAGGTTTGTGGAGTTCCTCAAACGAAAAGAAAACTGTACGTTACAGGTATGCAAATATAAATATATATATCTTCCTATGTTATGAAGGCGTTTGGTGATGCAAATTAGGTAGAACATAATCACTGATTTGTTTAATTAGCTGTACTTCCTCTGTTCACTAAGATAAAAAAGCTATTTTATCTTCAGGGTTTCTAGCAAGACCTCTGATGGGAACAGGAGAGACAAAGACACACATGTTTGAGTTGTGTTGTGTGATAGCTAGGATGGGGTCTTTACACTTTCTGATGTAACAAGAACAGAGTACAGACCTCACCAGATGAAAAGCTATTAAACTATAGTGTTTCTTTTTTGTACTAATTGAAGACAGTTTTAAATCTTTAGAATTATCACTTAGATTTTTGATTAAACTGAAAAAAAGCTTAGAATTAGAATTACAATCCATAATGATAAACATAGAAACCTTGAAACTTACTTGCTTTGGTTTGAAAAACTAAATTGTGTCTGCTACAATGGTGGTTAATTTGTCTTGGACTTGCTTTTTGGAGCTTTGTCTCATTTCAAGCTGTCCTTTTTTTCTGGTCAGAGTTCTTCTGTGCTAGTAGAAGATGAAAGAAAAGAAATCCTCTAGTAAAAGAAAAAGTTAACAGGTTAGCATTAAATATAATATATAGGTTAGAATCGACATTCTTTCAAAATGCATAAGGCAACAAGTTTGTTAATGCCATGTGAAATCCAAATTTTGGTGAGTGGAGATATGAAAAAATTTGATACCTTTTCTCTAATGTGTAAGGAAAAAAGTATCATCTATAGGAATTACTTTTCAAATCCACAAAATTCTAAATGTCAGTTAGCTACTTTTGACAAGTCTGGGGCAGTACCTACGAGTATATATCAGATGTAAGCCCATTTATTAGTTTGCAACTCCAGTGGAAAGTTAATAAGCAATCTGATAAAAAGAAAAAATTAATGCCTTTTATTAGTTATAGGGCCTCTAACATGGAAGCCTAAGACAGGCAGATAAAGGGAAACAAGCTCCTAATATTTGAAGGACATATTTTAATAGGAAGGGAGAGTAAGGGTAGAGGATACTTCATCAAATGCAGATATACCTCTAGTTTAAAAAAATCTCCAAAAGCAATCGTAGACTGAGTCAGATTCTCATGGCCTTACTGGTATAACAAGTATTGATTTTTACACTGAAGCGGCAAAAATCAGTCAAAGTTGAAAATTCCAAGCTTGTCCTAAAGAGTTTGTAACAAAGCATTGAAAATATAAACCCAAGTACATGGCTCTTGATATTGCATTCCAACTGGTTAATTTTCCTTCATCTTGCCGAATCTGTCTGCCTGCTTGGCAGTTCAGGGTCTGCAGGCAGACCTGTTTGCTGTGATCAGTTAGGAAGTTCCTCTTGACCTCACTTTAATATTTATTTTTACTCTGTCAGTGCTTCCAAAAGTGTTCCTTGGCACAAGTGTAGCTTTTGGGCTTCCCGTTCCAGGCATTCCTGACTCTAGCCTAGCTGTAGAAGGAAAGGATTTTCTGGAAACACTGAAGTATATTTTTTGGCTCAGATACTATGGCTACTTGTATGGTGGATTGAATGTGGAAACTCTTCCATGTTGGTGAACTTGGAACTTTATGTGACTATGCTCTGTTTTTCTTTTGTGTTGTCAATGCGATATCCAGTAAAAACAGAACTTCTGGTATCAGCGGTAGGAAGGCCTAATTTGTCTGGAATTGCTCTGTCCAGTTTTTACTCAAGCAATTTCAAGACTTAAAAAGCTCCCCTCTTCTTCATGATTGTATGTGAACAAGTAAATTTGTCTCATGCAGAATCTTTTTGTGATTCTTAAAAAAAGATCATCCCTTGGATGAGATTTTCTTCCTGTTAATTACCTTTAATTATCATAAAGGATTTTGATTTTTCTGTCCTTTGCCATTTGCATGTGGCTCTTCCTTAGTTTATACATCCTGGAGCATCAGATGTCCACAGCGGAGAGGGAGGAGAGAAACTGTCACTCAGCTAACCTTTCTGTAACTTACACCATCTGAATTGTTAAGCGGTGCTCACATAAGAGCATCATCTCATTTGTCCTTGATTCTAGTTAGATGTTGGGAAGAGCTCAGTTTAACAGAACTTTGGTCCACAAAGGATGGGGAGATCTTATAATCAAAATCAAATGAAATAGCTCATAATCAAAACTTATTTTATAAATATTTGAAGTAAAGTACAGGTTTGAGTAAGAAGTACCTACTATTTGGTCTTAAATTTGATGAATCTGTTTATACATAGTGTTTCTTCTCTGTTATGCATGTATGACTGGAGAGAGTGTGAGTCGTGAATAGTTCAACCTGGTGGCATCAAAGGGAAGTTATAAAATACGAGTAAGAAACCTCTGTGATTGAAAGATGACTAATAATCCTGTTGTACTGTATCACAAAGCATTGGATACTCACTTCAGCGAAAGTAAAATTACAGAAGAGCAAGTATATTTTATGTTGCTTTAAACTCTGGCTTGAACGTTTCCTTCTAGTTCATTAATGATGAGTCCTGCAGTTTTGACATTGTGTGTTTCTGCTTCGTTGCAGCCCATACTCTGTGTGTTACAACGATGTACTTTGGAATTGTTTATTCTGATCACATCTTACTGGAAGATAATTTCTCCTTTAGTTGGTCAGGAGAGCAGGAGTAATTGTATTTTTAAAAATGAAGTTTTTAATAATTAATAACACTTAAAATTAAAAGCCTTACAAGCTTAGGCTTAATTGTTGAGTTCTTATTTCAGGCCCATTTCAAGATTCTGTGCGTCCCCTTAGCAGGAGTTGCTTTTATGATTAAATCTTAAATATAAGTCCTTGCTGCCTGTGTTAACTAGTAATATCCTATGCTTTCCCTATGCCAATTCTTTCTGTCTTTAAAAGACATTTAGTCTTCAGTTCTGGTATGGCACAGAAGGCTCTTAGTAAATTTTCTCTTGTATTTTGTTTTCTAGTTTGAAGCTGCGTGGGTGCTGACAAATATTGCCTCGGGAAATTCCCTTCAGACTCGAATAGTGATCCAAGCAGGAGCCGTCCCCATCTTTATAGAGCTGCTTAGTTCAGAGTTTGAAGATGTACAGGAACAGGTAAAGATTAAGAATGGTGTTAGGTTCTTTGTGTATGTGTGGTGGTTTGTGGGGTTGGTTTTTTGTTTGTTTGGTTTTGGGTTTTTGTTTGTTTGGTTTGTGTTCGTTTGGTGTGTGTGTGTGGATGTTGTGTTCTGAAAGCCTTTAGAGGAAATGTAGTGTTTGGCAGTTTTGCACAACAGTTCCTTTCTATCTAGTATGTCTCAAGATATCTAAGCCAGAATTGTATTTTTCTTTTTCTGGAAGTGATATATTTAACCACAGCCAATGGGGTAATGCATTTTGATCTCTAATGGGTTAATATTTTTCTGTGTACTGAGGAATTCAAGAAGCCTTGTTTAAAAATTGCTTTAGAGATGGAAAGTTCATGCTTGTTTCTCCTGAAGATAAAGCATGAGTGGAAATTATAGTTCCTACATTCTCCATGTTCCTTACAGAGTAGATGAATGTTCTTTAAGGCCCAAAGGGACTGGTGTAAAACACAGACCAAACATTTGACTCAGTAATTTCTACATGAGATCCATAACTTGTGTTTGAATAAGGATGTATTTCAGACATATAAACTTGCTTTGAAGATTTAGGGTGATAAAATCTTAATCATGTTAACAAACAGAGTTACCTTTACTGTACAAATTTGTCTAGCTTTGGGTCCAGGTATTTGCTTTTGTTTCATTGTCTGCTCAGTTAGTAAGCTTTCTTTTTTTTCCTGTAGCTACTTACAGACCATAGCTTAAGCTCTTCTTGGGCAAATGAAATTAAGCTCTGAACTCTCATTATGAGGGTATTTCTGTGGTGGTTTGGTTTTTTTTGGTGACCCTTTTCCAAACATTTCTTTGTTTCAATATCTTTTTGTGGTGATGGAATTACAAGCACTGGATACTCCAGTAGCACTCTTCCAGCAATGCTGTTTGCAGAGGTAGTACCTCATTTTCATTTCTACTTTGTGGACTCTTTGCCACAGAAGCTGGCTGCGAGCTCAGGTTAAGCTGATTATCCAATATGATCCATTGTTCTTTTCAGAATCACTGACCACCAGGGTTCAGTTCTCCATCCTGTAAGTGTGACCTCTATTCTCTGTTCCTAGATGTCTGACCTTGCATTTGGCTGTATTGAGATGCATGATTGGAGGAGTCCCAACTCATAAGCATTGGATTGCTTTGTGTAATTTGTCTTTCTCTCTTATAGCTGGCTCAGAATGTACCACCTGTACTTTAAAGGTGCATAACATTTTCCACAGGACGGACAGATTTCCCCGCCCCCATTGCTTACAGCTTTCTAGTTCTTCTACTCTGTAACTTTCCATTTTCAGTGGTCTTTCTCAGGCTGAATTATTTTGGAAAACATTTTTTAAGAGAAATTGAATTCAGGTGCTTGAGAAAGTTATATTAAAGGAAATAAGGGTTTTTTTTGTCCCCTTTTTTTGGTCCCCTTTTTTTTTTTAACTTTCTTTGAGGAGTCTTTGTCAAAGACTTTGTCAAAGACTTTGACAAGTCTTTGTCATTGTAGAAAGTAGAAATGTGATAGGGAGCTTGCCAAAAAGGCGGATAAATGCTACGTTCTGCCCATGTGAAAATCCATACGGACTTAGCTGTATGATGCTTTTTAGAGTTTGATTTTTTGGGGGTTGAAATTAGTGGCATTACTTTCCAAATTTAACCATCACTTACACGGTGCTGTTCCTGCAGTATGATTGCTGCTTTGAATGTGGTAAGGGCTACTCCATTTTTTTTTTTTTTGCTCTTAATGATCTTCTGCACAAGAGCTAATTTGTTTTTTTATTGTGTTATCATCCCTGCTGATGTTCAGAGAGCAGGTGGGAAGAGCGAACCTGTTTAGAATGAGTTATGCAGCCTTCAATGTTAATATATGTGAATTAACAGAAGAGCTTAGGGGCCACAGTTAAGTAGTTTAGCTGTCTCCTTCCCCCTCTGCCTCCTAATAAACTGCTGACACACGAAAGTTCAGATTGCAGGCAGGCAGAGTGGGTTATAATTGCTGGAAAATATTTTTCTGTGTAATTCAGGTGCTGAATCCATGATCTCTCTGTTACCAGCAAGTCTTTAAATACCAGTTACAAATTGCTCTGTAGTAAGCCGTGCTAAAGAAGGAAAGTGTACCACTGTGAAGTGTTACCTACACCTTTTCACGGTGGGTTTCTACAAGTCTAGAGGTTGCAGCCCTGCTTACAGCTGACGTTGGGTTTAATTAAGGCAGGCCAACATGAGAAAAATTGTTTTTTTTCTGACAGCTTTTAAAAAACCCAAACATTTCACCATAATATCTACTAAAACAAAAATTAAAAGCATTAAGTATTTAATTACCCTACCATCCTTTAACTCTTTCATTGTTTGCACTGTATATCAGTCTTTCTCAGATATTCCCTGTGATCAGTGGTCAAACCATTTGGCATCCATTTTTCCCACCAAGGAAATGGAGTTTATTACAGAAGCTACATCTACATTATTTATGAAAAACTCTTTGGATACACCCCTCCCCTCCACCCTTTGTTTTTGGTGTGCTGATTTTTAGGTTTAGTCAGTGGCCTATGTTGTAGCCTTCTTCCACTTATCACAATTTTTTTCTTCAAAAAGGCATCTAAAAACTTAGATATCACAGAATGGTAGGGGCTGGAAGGGCCCTCTGGAGATCCCCTGGTCCAGCCCCCTGCGTGAGCAGCACCCCCAGAGCAGGGGCACAGGACCGCGTCCAGGCGGGGTGGGAATGGCTCCAGGGAAGGAGACTCCACAGCCTCTCTGGGCAGCCTGGGCCGCTGCTCTGGCACCCGCACAGCAAAGGGGTTTTGCCTCAGATTTCAGTGGAACTTCCCGTGTTCCAGCTTGTGCCCGTTGCCCCTTGTCCTGTCGTCGGGCACCGCTGAGAAGAGCCCAGTCCCACCCTCCTGACACCCACCCTTCAGATACTGATAAGCCCTGATGAGATCCCCCTCAGCCTTCTCTTCTCCAGGCTGAACAAGCCCAGGTCTCTCAGCCTTTCCTCCCCAGGGAGATGCTCCATCCCCTGAGCATCCTTGTGGCTCTGCGCTGGCCTTGCTCCAGCAGCTCCCTGTCCTTCTGGCACTGGGGGCCCAGCACTGGACACAGCACCCCAGCTGCGGCCTCCCCAGGGCAGAGCAGAGGGGCAGGATGGCCTCCCTCGCCCTGCTGCCCACACTCCTGTTCATGCAGCCCAGGACACCGCTGCCCTTCTTGGCCCCGAGGGCCCAGCGCTGGCTCAGGGGCACTGGCTGCCCACCAGCACTGCCAGGGCCTTCTCAGCAGAGCCGCTTCCCAGCAGGGCAGCCCCAGCCTGTGCTGGTGCCTGGGGCTGTTCCTCCCCAGGGGCAGCACCTTGCCCTTGCTCCTGTTGAATCCCATGAGGTTCCTCTCGGCCCAGCTCTCCAGCCTGTCCAGGTCTTGCTGGATGGCAGCACAGCCTGAAATATATCAGCCTGAAATAATTTATAGTGAAGGACTCCATCAAAGCCCTTTAGACATGCTTAAGGTTGATCTAGCTTCAGCAGCGTCTTAGCTGCAGTTCTCTTCTGCATGCCTTTGCTGAGGTATTTAAAACCCAGAGGTCAACTTGGGTTTCCTTGATGAACATTGAATTTCCTTCAAAAACCATGCCAAGTGTTATGCTCCCTGAGATGATTGAGATTGTCTCACAGTGACAAATAGGTGTCATTGAGCTCTGCTGGACAGAGAGTGGCATCCACAGCTGCCCTGTTCTCCTTTGGGAACATTTGTGTGTTTAGCTAAAGCAATCCACGTGTTTTTCCCTCAGTATTTTGACATTTCTAGTTGTATTGCTATTCCTTTTGGTAACCATCAGTTGTTTGGCAGAGGTGACCTGTGAGTCTTGTGTTCAAGTTCTGTTTGGCTTTTACGTTAGCAGTCCTACTAACCAGGTCTTAGTAATCAAAATCAGGGAAAACAATTGAGGCATGAGTATGAGCTACTTTCTCTGTTTGTGTGGATATGTGAGAAATAAGGAGCTATGACCACACCAGCCACTAAAAGAAAGGTGTTTGCTGTATTGGGGCATAGCAGAAGTCCTCTCCTAGGAATCTGGCCGCCTTGTATCCTTCCTTGTGTCCGCTTATCCAGTCACACTTGTATGCAAGCTAGTCTTCACCACCTTCATCCCAGCATTAGATCCATTTCCCAAGTCAGTGGCCAAAAGCAGAGAAAGTGTTGATTCTCACTTCATAATATTTCTTCTCCACCAAGAGGCACAGACGCTACGCACTGTTGGTGGTTGGTTTAAATATCCGAAGGCCTAATGAAATAACGGCTGAGAGCCTTTGGAATCCAGGGGAAAGTGGAGGGTTGTCAGAAGGCACCTGGATTATTCACAGAAGGCACCATATGGCTCAACAGTACTCTACAAAACTTGTACTGTTACTGACTACTGAAGTTGTCCAGCACTGCAGGAAAAAACACTGGAGTTTAATGAGTGAGATAAACTGGAGACCTGCAACAATCCCTGCTCCACTATTAGCAATAAATGGAAATTAATGCAGGTGTATAAAAATAGATGCTGTCAATTGACAAGGCAGCATTTGCGTTTTCAGTTTACACACAACTTTGCTACCCAAGATGTTAGTTAAAAAGACTACTAATCTTAAAATTACAGGTTCTTTTCATTTTCAAGTCTGGATGTAGATATTCAAAAGTACTGGAATGGAATTTTTTTTTTAGTCACATTTTTTTATTTAATAAACTCTGAAATTTAATGGAATTAAATATCCTTTTACCTCTGCAATTATCCAGAAAAGAAGATAAAAACACTTGAGACATGTTATAGCAAACAAGCCATTTGCATCTTGAGGAGTGCACAAAAGAATGGAAATCACTGAACATTATTCAGATAAACAAACCCTGAAGACATTTGTCATTGTTCACATGTCTGTGGGAACCAGAACAGAGCTTTGTATTTATATCAGTGTCTGAGGAAAAGAGATTAAATGAGCTTGACTTATGTTCCTCACTTATCTGAAGAGCTGAAGTAATTCCTTAAGGAGAGACATCTTCCTTGTTGAATGAAACCTTGCATACTTTTCTAAAGGTATTTCAGTTTCTTTGTATCTTGTGTACTATCAGTCATTAGCATTACAAGGATTTCTTGCAACATCCTCTCTTACCAGGTCCTGTGATATCAGAATACTCTTGGCTTCTACCAGACTTCTCTTGCCATAAAAAAAATCAAGAGTGGGGAAGCAAGAGATGCTATTTGACTTCTCTGGTCAGACTTTTTGATGTGAGATTTGTTGTTGCAAAACCAGTCTGTCATTCAGGGTCAGAATGGATTCTTGGATTAAGTGATTATCACTGTTGTCAACCCTAAAAATAGATACTGCTATAACGGCAGAAACAAAGTCCATGGACAAGTGAAATACGGCTTCCAGGGGTGTTTTAACATGTGTAAGGGTGTCCAGGCAAGGAGATTGTGTCTGCATACAAAGTTACCCAGATGTTCAATAAAAGGAAATTTTTGCAAATGCTAACTTTTTTCACCCCTAAATATTTTTAGAAGATCCACAAGTTTATTCAGAAGCAGCTGAAATCTTTGATTAATTCCTCGGGCTTCTCATTGCTGCAGAAATACAAACATTGCAGTGAGCGATGAGCATGGCTTCTTACAGTTTAATACAAATGACACTTTGCAGGAGGTGGCATATGTTCTGTCTCTTAAGCTAAATTTTTCCAGTAGCTGCCTTCTGTCTTGAGTCCATGAGGCTGCCAGACCCAAGGTTATACTTTTATTTTAGACAAACTTTTGTCACAACAGTTTTAGAATAATAAGGATTGGAATGAAAAATAAGTTTTCATGATGAGAATCAGTTTTGGGGGGACATTGCGTAGTAATGGCTGTGCTGCTTCCCAGCAAAGGTCAGTATAGCCTGACTGTGGCTGACAGCAGAAGCCTGGAATACAGAAGGAGAACAAAAGAATAGTCTCCTAGTCTCTTAACAACTTGCAGTTTAGGGACTTCCAATTCATCTGTTTGTGGTGTTATTGGTAATACTGGTACAAAGGAGGAGTCTCTATTTTGTGTCTAGCAAGCTGACATCTGTATCTATATTTTGTATATACATCTGGTTTTAGCTGTATTAATTTTGCAGGATTTGCTGATGGGTTTGGGTCTCTAGAGTGGTTGGAGTCTGTTTTTTAAAGTAGCATCTTTTTGCCACTGTTTAAAAACATATTGCAGTAGAAATCTAATGGAACAAATCAATTGACATGATATCCATAAAGAATAAATTTATTTCAGATTATCTGAGAATTTCCTTTAGGTAGCATATTTGGCTTATTCTGTCAATTTTTTTTAGAGGAGTAATGTATTTCAAGTAGAGATACAGAGTCAAAAACATGTTTATTTTGTGTGGGGAGCTTATGTACATTCAGTTGGAGAAATAGTTCTGCACTGTAACACGTTTTACTGCAAATAAATACATAGTCTTCAACTGAAGATAAATCTGGGGAGGACATTCAGCAGCTGTCCATGATAAATAGGATTGCTTTTGTCCTCTGTGTGCACTACTGAAGTATTTCCAGGGGTTGTTCAGACATTATATGGGTCTTACCATTTAAGCAGATACACATATCTATTCGATAGGACACTTAGCCCTCTGCTATCTTGAAATAAATAGCAAATGTGAGTTTCATATACTTTCTTGTGTGACAAAATATTATCTGTAAATTGCATGGAATTAATCAAATGGCTTTTATACTTCATACAGACTACTTTTAATTTTATTTTCAGTTATAACTCTTATACTAGTGGGCAGTGATATCAAAACCACCACTTGACCCAAATGTATACATCAAAAACAATTACATCTTTTATTCTCGTCTTATTACAGACAATGGATTTCATGTTTCTTTAATTATCTTCTGACATTTTGGATCTGTTCTTCTCAAAATGAAGGTTTACATTAGTACTGATGTCCAAGGGAGAAAATAGCTGTCCTTGTATTTTGCCATGCAAATGTCTTAATAGGCAACACTGGTTCTGTCTTGTATAGTTTTCTTTTAAAGAATATGTGCCACTGCCCATCTGAACTCTGAATATTGGTTTATCTTGCATATAGATTCTCATTCTCATCTTAGTTGATGTCAGCATTCTTAATAGGACTGTGCAAACAATGCGTGCTTTTTATGGCTTCTTAGGAAATACTAATATGGCCTGTTCCACACAAACATTTTTGGGTAGGTACAAACTCGCTTGACCTGTGCTATGAACATCTGGACTTGAGCCAGCCCTGAACCAGAGGGAGTGTAGAATTAGTAGGTTACTAAGCCTGAGGAGATAAGCCCGTCTCTCGTATTGTGGACAGAACAAGGTTATGTCTGCCTGCAAAGTCTTTGGAGACGTACATGTTGGCTGTTTTGGTATTCCTCTTAGATCTGTGTAAATATTCCTGAATCATATAATGAGCGTGGGTGTATATATGTAATGCTCAACCAGAATGCACTCCCCTTCTGTACATTGTCCAGGATCTAACACTGAGAACAGAGTATCTCCCACTCTAATACATACACTAAATTGGTTGAATTGTGAGAATAAAAGCAATTACTATTCTGTTTTTCATTGCAGGCAGTATGGGCTCTGGGCAACATTGCTGGAGACAGCACTATGTGCAGAGACTATGTATTGGACTGTAATATCCTGCCCCCTTTATTGCAGTAAGTCTGGTTTAATATGTTTTCCAGAATTTTGCGTGAGTGATAAGACTGAAGTTTCTTTTTTGCCTTGAAGAATAATAATGATTTTTTTTTTAATTATTGTGGGCTAATCGTACTTTTTGATGGGGGCTCCTGAACTACTTTTGTAATGGTGCTAAAATGGAAACTTGTTTTAGGAGCAGCTAAGCTGGAACTATTTTATTCTACAGAGTAGGTGGATGCCTGGGCTTATTATAGAGTCATAGAATAATTTAAGTTGAAAGGCGCTTCTGGAGGTCATTGAGTCAAAGCCTTTCTTCACAGCAGGTGAGATCAGATTAGATTGCTCAGCTACTTAACCAGTCAAATTNCCTGTGCAAAACATTCACAGGTGGATCAGGCTAGTTAGGGCCTTGCCCAGGCAAGTTCTGAAAATCTCCAAGGGATGACATCTCCAAATCAGTCATCCAATCAGTTTCCCATGTTCTGACTAGTATCCGTTGCCTCTTGTCCTGTCACTGTGCACCTTTGAAAAGGATCTGGCTTCCTCTTTTCTGTATCCACCTGTTGTAACTGCTGCCTACAAGAGTTTATCTCCCCTTACACAGTCTCCTTCTAAGGCTGAACAAATCCAGGTCTCTAATCCTCCCGTTGTATGTCATAATCATCTTGATGGTCCTCTGCTGTAGGACCACATTATTGCTGAAACAGTGTCTTGTGTTAGCTTGTCCAAATTAGGATCACTCAGTCTCTGTCCTTTGCAAACTCCGTTTGCAGCAGTGGAGTTTTTCTAGTGCTCTCATAAAGACATTGTTACAGGTGAGATGGCTATGAGAAAAAGAAACTGAGTTGTTACAGTCATGGAAAAAACTAGGTTTTGCCTTACTGCATTCCTCCTAGGCCAGAGAGCACTATGGCTAGTAATTTCTAAGTTGTCACAAAAATGCCTTGTTTAGAGGCTTCACACTGTGTTTGACTTAATTAACATCTTTGTCAGTGCTAGGATTGATCTCATGTAAAGGGACTTGGCAGTGTAACAGTGGCTGATGCAGCTTTGGTCAGTGTGGTAGTCCTAATGTGAGAGGGCAGTTTTGGTACGTAGATCTCACGAAGGTGTCAGTATTACAGTTCACCGCATCACTGGGCTTCCTGTGTCTTATGGAGCAGAAGTTGAACACCGCAGTTGGTGTGGGGATGCCACCCCTTAACAACCACAGGAAGAGACTGGTTTGGGGTGGTCTGTAGAATCGTGTTCTAACAAGAACCCAGTGGGCAAGGCTCTCATGCTGGGACTGGAGCCAGTGTGCACAGAAAGTCTGTAAACAGTGCTTGCTGTGAGATATGTGACTGTCTTGAATGTTTGGGAAACCCTAAACATGACTATATGCGTTTTCTGAGGATAAGTTTGTTCTCCTTCACTAGTTAACATACAAAAGTGTAAAAGCAGGGCTGATAGTCCGAGGCTGACATAAAAACGCAGTTCAGAGAAGAGAGTACTCTCCAAAACTACCCGCACATTTTGTCACAGTTCCTGTACGTTTTGACTGTTAATCTGCCACATCAGTATCTAAGCAATTAAATGAACACAATTTTAGTGTAATGGTTATTGTTCTTGTCGGGATATTAGGATTCATGTGTCTAGCATGTGTGTTAGTGTCCAGCCATCAAGCATGATTTTCCTCAGGATGTATTTTTGTAGGAAAAAATCTAGTGTATTTTGCCCTGGTGTATGTTAAAATAAACTCAGGGCTACATTTTAACGATTCATGCAGTTGACCCTACAGGGTTGCCTGGCTCTGATTTTTAAAAAGCAAAGGTTGGAATTTTTTTTGTTGGTTTGTTTTAGATTGCTTTCAAAACAGAACCGTCTTACTATGACCCGAAACGCTGTGTGGGCTCTATCCAACCTCTGCAGAGGGAAAAATCCTCCTCCAGATTTTGCCAAGGTAAGAGGTGTTCGAAAGGAAATGTGTTGTGAGGTGGTGGTAGCCAAATAAGCACTAAGGGTGGTGAACTTTAAACTAAAAAGCAGAAATATTTCAGAATTTCTCTGAAACAATGTGTGGGCTTCTTACAGATAAAGTTTTTGAATGTATTTAGTCCTTCGGGCAGACATTCACAACCGCTATTTTAATATAGCTGCCTCCTAGGTTTTTGCTGTTGTTCCTGTACTGGAGATGACCATCCCACAGCAGAACAAAATTCTGTACATCTTCTTGGCTGCTGTAGTGCAAAGTATGGCACGTCTTGGCAGACAAGTATGAGTTTAAGTTGCCAGACACT
>VZTV01023440.1:8680-37288 GCA_013400875.1 Anhinga rufa | reverse complement strand
GAACTACAGGCTGGTCAGTCTTATGTGACAGAGGAGGGAACAATCTTAGAAGCCTTTTCCAAACATATTAAGGACATGAAGGTGATTGAGAGTAGTCACTGTCAATTTATGGATTTACAAAGGGGAAATGATGCCTGAAGATCGCCTTCTAAGATGAGATGACTGGCTTGATGAATGAGAGGGGAGCAGTGATCATTGTTTATCTTGACTCTGGCAAGAATTTCAGCACTGTTTCCCATAGCATCCTCACTGACAGAAGTGTGGATTAGTTAAGGGACAGTGAGGTGGACTGAAAACACCAACCACACCACACCAGTGGGATCTCAGCAAACTGGTCTCCTGATCCTCTGTGTCCTACTGCAGTTCCTAAGTGCCTGGGATTTTGGCCCAGGGAGTGCTGCCAAGTGAAGTCATTTAATAACAGAGCCCTTGAGAGTGGGACAAGGGGTAACAGAAGCAGCTTTTTAGGCCACGGTTGCTGGCTGAACCTCCCACTGAAAAATACCTTCTTGGGGATCCATATCTGTCCCATGCTGATCCTCCTTCTTCCTGTTCATCCACTCAGACTTTGACTACAAAGTCCCAGACTCCATATGGCCTCTATGTCCCTCCCCTAGTCTTTGGCCCTAGTGACAAGTGAGGACATTTCATCTGCTGACAGAGCAACACTATAGCTGCACCATAGTAAGTATGCGGTCTCTCTCTTCAGAGGGAGAACAGTTTCACAAATGGGGGGAAATGCAACAGTGACAACCTGACATCTTCCCTACAACTACCCATCAGCCTCTGCCAGCAAAGACAACTGAGGCTGAAACTCTTTGTTAGAGGAGATTTCAAGGGTGGAGGTAAACACTCAAGCAACCCCACAGATCTATACCAGAGCCTGAAGGCCTTCAGGCAGAAACAGAAGTGCTGTGATAACTGTGAAAAACACTGAAATCAGTTGTCTTCATTAAGGAACCATGTATCTCCATTGTTATAAATCCACCACTTTCTGCTTCCCCTTAATTAATTTTAAGCATCAGTCTTTCATCTGTTGTAAATGAGCAAAAAAAAAACCATTAAAAACTTCAGCATCCAAAGTCACAAACAACATTATTACAAAGAAGAGATGCCACGCTGTCTTTTTTTCTGAAGTTTTTAATCCTTTCTCTCTGTTTGTTTCCTCTACTGCTGTGCCACAGCTTCATGCTTTCTGTTTCAGTAGTATTTAGATACAAGAAATGCAGAATGAAAAAAGGACACAGAGTCATCATGGTGTCACTGTGCTGCAAGAAATCCTCTTGGTTTTATTATTATTGGATGTACACTGATTTCCATTGTTCTTTCAACGAAAACCAGTAGTTGCACTGAAAACAATTACCTCTAGACTGTGCTTACAAAAGTCTAGAGATAAGGTAAGACCAGGGTTACACTGCAAGCAAAAAGCAATATAAATGTTTTTGAAAGGTAATAAAGAAAGCTGGTCACAGAACTCCTGTGAAAATCTGTCTTACTAACCTGTTCTTTTAGTTGTTGGCAAAAATTTTTAAGTGTATGAGTAAGAGAGCAATGAAAACCATTACATCAGAACAAACTTTACTCTGCAGACATTAAACAATAAACCAATGCAGAGGACAATAGTGATATATCACTGACTGCACTGGGCTCGCATTACTTAGGCAGGATGTACAAGGAGTATTACTTTGGTTTTAACCTTCCAAGGATATTCTGTTTTCATTCATTCATTCATCCATTGTCTTCATTTTCCTCACTCCTTTGTGGGAGATGGAGAGGGGCAGCACATTTCCCATAGCATGGCAATGGGTACAATGTTAGCCTTTACAACAAGGGTACAACGAGATGTTAACACATATCCACAGCTAGACACAAAGTTCTGGGGTGATAAAAGTAAAACAGTGCTTAGTTTTCATAAAATCCCAACTCCCAAATGGATCTGCAAGGTATCATTTCAGATTGTCTGTCCCTTTTCTACCACGGATGGCAGTCAGCACCTCTGAGACTGGGATGAGTTGGACTCTTGATGTCAGACAGCATGGAGCCTAGTGCTGGCAATGTCCATTGCATGGGATGGTTAATTGTAGTGTAGTTCCATGCACAGTTTAAATTGGCACCGCTGCCAAAGGATGCCATTCCAGCTGTTTTTATGCTTACACGCTAAGCCAAAACAGGGAGCTAATTCTGCTGAAAATGAAATGTTTTTGTCATTGTTTTTGCTCGGTTGACTGATGGCCAACGTGGGGCAACCTGGGGTAGAAGCAAATCAGCAAGGGCATGAGGAGGGCCTGCCACCTGCAGGAATGATGCTGGCTCCATCTTCAGTGAACCACAGCCTGATGTTTTATTCTGATTGCTGTAGCTGCAGTTTTTTTCTTCTGTTGTATATCACGTTACTTGTACAGTGCTTTATTCTTGTTTTATATTGTAATCTGTAAAAGGAATTTTTAGATGTAAAAATTGCCATGTGTGTATCTTCCTGGAGGTGCCTTTCTCTCAAGCCAGTATAAATGAAAATAATTTCTAGGATAGGCCTCTTTTCCTCAAGTGTATTGTAGAGCTGTCTAAGAAATGCCAACTCCCATCTCCTTGGCACAAACTTCTGCTTGTTACTTGCAGAGCAATGCAGCCCTGTTTTTCCACAGAACACTGAGCAAGAGTAACCATGCAAGATCTGCAAACATCAAGGCTTAGGACCCACCTGTATCTAATATCTGTAAAATATAGCTATTTATCCCAGAGAGTAACAACATATCATTGTGACTGCTCTGCCTCTGAGGAAAGAGAGACCAATAGTAATGAACTCACACAATCATCTTTGGTTTGGCAAGTGTCGCTTTTTGAGATTTAATCAACTGTAATGTTTATCCAGCTCTCCCCTTTCAAATCAGGGAAGCAAAAAATGAAAGAAAAAAATGTTCTTTTTTTTTTTTTTTTTTAGTAAAGTAGAGAACTCACAATGCTTGTTTTAAAGAGGTACCCACTTGGGACCCAACCTCCATACTAGCCCTTCTGCATACAGCATACCTTTGCACATGAAAGGTTTGCTTTTGGTCTTGTAACTGATTTAGTTTCATAAGTAAATATGAGTAATGTTTTGCAGATTGCAATTCAGACATGGTTTTTGGGTGGTACCAGCTTATTGGGTCTCTTAAAAAATACAGCACACCTCACCTCTGACTTATCAATCAGAGAGAAAACACAATAATAGCTCCATTTGCTTTTTCTTTCTCACACTGTTGTTGAGACTGTAACACAACACTTGCAATGCGGCAGTTGTGGAAGGATTCCCATGAGAGATGGGAGATGGCTTTGCCTTCTCTCAGAAGGCTGATGTGGACACTGGCATCCAGACCATCAAAGCAGATGCTTTGGAAAGAAGCAAAATGTAGGACATCCTTTTCTTGCCTCCTGTGTGGATGTGACAATGTCCTTTCTCCCCACACCCCCCATTCAGCTCAAAGAGAGCCTGGCCATAGCATAGGCCTATGGACATGGAGACAGGGAATAAGACACTGGACTCAGCTGCCAAAATGTAGACATCTAGTGCTATTTCAGCTGCTCAAGGGATCAAAGGCAACCTCACATGTCTGACAGGTATGACACCCAAGGCTCTCCTGGATAGACATCTGGAAAGCAGAATACCTTAGTGCAATCAAATGTGAGGTTTCAGACCCCAATCTTCACACCTCTGAATTTTGCCCATGCAGTCACATTCATCTGCAGCCTATGACACTGTAGGCAAATGATTTCCCACCTTTGCTTATTGTTTCAACATGGGGTGAACATGTTAAATTGGAAAATACAGATTTGTCATAGCAGAATGCTCCCCAAGACTAGATTTGTTACCTGAGCTGGTGGCCTCTCATCTTTTCCAGCTAGACAGGATGTCATTACTTCAACTAACTTCCTTTCCACTGTGTGTAAATGAATCATTTCTGTCTTAGATGGATAAAGCAGCATTGAGAACTACAAAAAAATATAGTTACAGCAGTTTTATGCTATAAGCTCTGTTGTGTCAAGATTTATAAAATTAAGTTACTGATTTGGGTAACTAAATGCTGCTTATGTAAAGGCCCTACTTATAAGAGGTTTTGCCTTGGACCTCCCACACTCCAGCACCAGCTGAAGCTGCCCTCCCTTTCCTTCTCCTCCCTTCCGTTGTGAAAAAGCAGAGGAACAGGGGAGTGGATGTACCTTTATCAGCTTGCACCCACAGCTCCACAAGGACCCCAGAGGAAAAAAATCTCTGGCAGCACCTTGCCATAAACACTCCATTTCAAACAGCCCTCTTCAGAAGTCATAGTGCCAATTTGTTTTATTCAGACTCACAAGTAGCTGTCACCTCTTAGGCCATGGAGGTGAGCTGTGGCCTCAGTCATACCGCATTTGGCATTTCTTGTGTCCCTTGCAGTAACCCACACAGTATCCACTAGGGATTTTCAGACAGAATCACAGAATCACAGAACGGTAGGGGTTGGAAGGGAACTCCAGAGATCATCTTGTCCAACCCCACTGCGTGACCAGGCACACCTAGAGCAGGGGGCAGAGGACAGCATCCAGGCAGGTTTTGAATGTCTCCAGGGAAGGAGACTCCACAATCTCTCTGGGTAGCCTGTTCCACTGCTCTGTCACCCTCTCAGTAAAGAAGTTTTTCCTCATATTCAGGTAGAGTTTCCTGTGTTCCAACTTGTGCCCATTGCTCCTTGTCCTGTCGTTGGACACCACTGAGAAGACTCCAGTCCCATCCTCCTGACACACACCCTTCAGATACTTATAAGTATTGATGAGATCCCCCCTCAGTCTTCTCTTCTCTAGGCTGAACAAACCCAGGTCTCTCAGCCTTTCCTCATAAGGAAGATGCTCCAGTCTCTTGATCATCTTGGTAGCTCTCCACTGGACTTGCTCAAGCAGCTCCTTGTCCTTCTTGAACTGGGGGGCCCAGAACTGGACACAGTACTCCAAATGCGGCCTCACCAGGGCAGAGTAGAGGGGCAGGATGACCTCCCTCGACCTGCTGGCCACACTCCTTTTGATGCAGCCCAGGATAACATTGGCCTTCTTGGCCACAAGGGCACAGTGCTGGCTCAGGGTCAGCTTGCTGTCCACCAGCACTCCCAGGTCCTTCTCAAGAGAGCCACTTTCCAGCAGGTCAGCCCCCAACCTGTGCTGGTGCCTGGGGTTGTTCCTCCCCAGGTGCAGGACCTTCCACTTGCATTTGTTGAGTTTCATGTGGTTCCCCTCAGCCCAGCTCTCCAGCCTGTCCAGGTCTCATTGGATGGCAGCACAGCCTTCTGGCATATCAGCTATTCCTCCCAGCTTGGTGTCATCGGTGAACTTTCTGATGTTACACTCCATCCCTTCATCCAGGTCGTTGATGAATATATTGAATAGGACTGGACCCAGTACAGACCCCTGGGGGACACCGCTAGTTACAGGGTTCCAAACAGATTCTGCTTCTTTGATAACAACTCTCTGAGTTCTGTTCTTAAGCCAGTTCTCTATCCACCTCACTGTCCACTCATCCAACCCACACTTCCTTAGCTTGTCTATGAGGATGTTATGGGAGACAGTGTCGAATGCCTTACTGAAGTTGAGATAAACAACATCCACTGCTCTCCCTTCATCGACCCAGCCAGTCACCCCATCATAGAAGGCTATCAGGTTGGTCAAGCACGATCTTCCCTTTGCATCTTCTTATTACTGCTCCGTTATGGACGAACCTCCCTCATACTGATGAGCAGAGAAGCCACTTGGTCTCCTGACATTAGCCCTCTCCTTTACACCTCTTTGTTTTCCAGAGCACAAGAACAGTGAAGCAGTCTCTGTGTCTTGACCCAGAGACAGGCAGAAGACAGTACAGCTGGCTCACTTGTTGTTTATAAATAACCAGGTATCACCAGGCATAAAACCTCTCAGCGACTTTGAGCTCATGGTGCAAACCTTTGCCAAGGCCACTGATGTGAGCATGATGGGGTGTCAAGTCCTCATAAATAAACAATGTTAAGCAGCAATTAGCAAATTCCTCACCCTTGTTTATCTATGCACAGAACATGTCTTTTCTGTGTAAGAGAGTGCTGCAATCATCCTTATTTTTTGGTTTTGGACACCGGCATCCAGACACAGCTTAGAGCTCAAGACTGCAGTATGGCAAAGATAAGCTGTGGCTGGGAGTGAGGAAAGCAAGAATCTGTGGTCTGATGAACAGTGGAAAGCTAAGGGAGCTACAATGCAATTCAGCCAGGAAATAAGGTGACAATGTACATGGACAATTTGGCCCTGTGGTATGGCCACTTCCATGTTTGCTTCACACACATTTAGCACTGAGCTAAGATCTCTTGGCCTCTGGGCTGAAATCCCCACCTTGTGTGCAGATGGGTTGATGACAAGCAAACATAGGACAATGTGGACCTGCTCATGTGGGCAGGATGCCTCGGACTAATTCTGCTCTTACTGCTTACACTAGTTTGACTCCCCCTGCTCTATTCTTCACTTCAGGGGAATTATGCCTGAAATTAGATTGCATCCTTGCAAGGGGAAGGCCAGTTTGGGGCAATAAGGACATGCAGGATCTTGTTTAGCAATTACATCTAGCAGGTCAAAAATGTTGCTCTTAAGTAAACATCTTTTGCAAGATATAAATGTTATTATTATTATTATTAATAATAATTTAGACAGTGCAGTTACCATTTAATAACACAATTGTGCCCTTTGATGGAATCTTTTATCCAAGGATCTCAAAGGGTTAGGTGATAATGAAGTTGGTGTTGCTGAACTCCAGGGAGAGATGTAGAAACTGAGGCACAGGAAGGTTCTTAGTCCATCCTGTCAGATAGAGTGTAAGAGCCTGTAGCAGGCAGAGAGCACATAGCTCTTTTGCCTTTGCATCCTCTGCCTTTAGCCACAGGCTGGACACCAGCAGCTGTGTGGACTGTAAGTCAGAGGAAAAGGTTTACTCTGTACTCCTCATGGTATCTGGGCTTTCAGATGCACACAGGATGTTGGATCATGTGCCTTTCTTATCAAGGAGGTTATAAAGGACTTCTCTGCCATCAATATGCCTGGAGTGGTGCAGCCACAGGTAAAGATATGCAAGAAAAGAAAACATTAACCTGAGTCTCATCTACAGTTACTGTTCCTTATTTATTCCACTATCACTGCTGCTCATTAAAATCACTCCCTGAAGCACCTGTGGGGTAAAGAAGGCACTCCTTCTCCCAGTATAATCCTGCCCCTTCAACTTACTCCTGGGGAGTGCTGAAAGTCTGCTTCATCATAAATTGGTTTAACCCTCAATGATAACTAGCATGTGTGATAAACAGCCATATGTCAATGTGGTCATTCTCTGCATGGAAGAGATTGGGAAGGGAGTTAGCAAACAGTCCAAGCACATATTGAATCAGGTTTTGTTCCTGAACCACTGAAGAGGTCTGTTTCAGGTCAAAGCTGGGGTCAGTGACAGGCCAGCTGAGATCAAGTTCCTGATGCAAAATCCCTTCATTCAGGGCACTGACATTTCATTTCCCCCTTCCTTTATACCCCATGGAGTTACAGCCACCTTCCAGATAGAGAGTGAAAACCAGCAGAAGCAAGAGGAAAAGTCTGTCTTCTGAAGGCTCTTCTGGATTGTTTCTACCTCCTTCCTTGCTCTTCACAAGCTGCCTCTGCATAAGACTAATCAAGAGGAATTTCATCCTCCTGCAGTGGCTATTTTTCAAGTGATCTCATGAAAAGCTATTGCAGTGCCAAAACAAACAATATACTCTGACAATCAGTATCACTGCAGACATCTAGAGTGAACTGGTCTTTTTTGTTATTATTTTTCTCTCTTTGCCTTTTCTCAACCCCTTTCTAAGGCCAGCAAAGCAGTTGCCTTCCTGAAAGAGTTTGGGTCACCATGACTCATGGGCGAACTCAGTGCCTGAGTTGCACTTTCTGTGGTTGATGGTAAGACTGTCTGAGGAGGCAGAGGGTGCTCCACTTGCTCAGACACTATGCTCTGTAGTCAGTTGATATAGCATCCTCAAAGTATTAAGCTGATGATGGCTTTCTCACTTGCTGGGGCTGAGACTCATGCTGCGAGCATTCTTATCCTGAGTTTTCTCACAGCACCAAATACAGAGATCACTTTGACATTTTACTGGGGTGTAACCCATACTCTTTGTCTGGCAAGTGTCATCTGCATCCTCTAGAAGAGTTAACAGAAGTACCTTGGGGGATTTTTACTGCGTTTTGTGGAGAGGATGGGGCAACATCACTAGAAAGTAGTGGGAAAAATCCAGCAATGAGACCTGGCAATTTTCAGATATTCTCTGTGGTTGCTCCTGGATGTGAATTGGAGGTATGCAGTGTGAACCTGGTTACCAAAAAACTATTTCTGCTTTCCCTCAAATTGCTGAGCCAGCAGAACCAAGTGGGAGGAGGAGATAGGCCAGAAGGTTGAAGATTGTAGCTCTCCCAGTCATTGATGGATAGGTTGACTGTACTGGGACTGAAAAAAGACCCTTCCACCTTGTACCCTGCATCTGACAATGCCAACAGTGGGTGCACAGGGAAGAGTATACATGGTAATACCCTGAATGCTCCCTACCCACTGACTATTTATTTGCAGCTCAGGAACTTCATGACCTAGTTTGGTTCCTATGTGTTTAATAACCCTGAACAGCTTCTTCTTCTTCTTCTTCCAAGAACCTGTCCAAATGGCCATGAGGACTCTGTGGTGGAAGAAGACTGGGGAAGGAATCTGTAATGGTTTGGGGAGCGGCAGGATCATTACAGGCTAAAGCTTGCTGGTCTCATGGATCTCTAGGAAGGGAGAAAACATTAGCTCTGGGGAAGTGGTTCCTGACATGTGGAGGGTGGCAGCACTACTAAGGGGGGGCAACCTGCCAAATCTCATCCTTCAGAGCTGGGTTGGAGGGCAAAAAGATAAATATGTAAACTACAGCAGAATGTCAAGCTGCTCTTACAAATGCCTCTCCTTCCTTCCATCATTCCCCTTCATAAAAAATAGGGTGGAGAAAGAAAATAACAATGGTCTGAGACTTAGAGTTGTGGGCGCTGACCAGAAGTCAGAGGACAGTTTGTTCACATCTGGCAGACTAATAAGATGTTTATTATGAGGCTTATCTGAACTTCACAGCAACCAATTGGAGCAGTTTGCATGAGGGACTTCAGCAAGCCCAGTGCTTTACTACTTCTTTGTGTTCTGATATTGCTTGCAGTATCCTAAATATTTATTTACTGTGTTTATAATATTTATAACATTTTTTGCATGCATTCATTGTTTGTTATGCAACTATCTGATATCTTCTCTTTGAATGTTGACCAGAAGTAATAAACAGCTAGTTATCAAGTTTTACATGCACGAGCCTGAAGGTTTAACTCTGCAAATTCTTCCCCAAATGTTCAGGAAACATGAATTTTTTGCCTCTGGCAAAGGGTTTCTGTTAAATTCAGAAAGAAATGTAGTATTGTATATTATAGCCCCAGTATTACTTTTCTGTCACAGGCAGACTTTAGCCAGGTTTGAAGCAGACTGTGGATTCACTTCCACTGTATTCCCCACAGCCTCAAACCGAAGCCTCCAACACTGTTGGTAGCCCATGTTCAACATATGAGCTTTGTCCTCAGAGAATGATTTTCAGAAAGCAACAAACAAGAAAATAAAACCAAGCAGTAATTTGGCATGTTCCTACATTTGCTGCAACGAGTTTCTGCTCTGAAAGTGCCTCCAGGGCCCATGCTGTTCCAGTTACTGCTGTCACACAACACTTGCACAGCTTTGGTTTCACAACAGTGGGCAGGTACAGTGACGTAGGGCGCTGTACTGTCAGCAAATTTGCACTGTCAGCAAATCACATTTAAACGAAGGGTTATTCCTGAAGTTAAAAATAAAATAAATAAATAAAAAACCCCACCAACAGTAGGAAGGAATGTCTATGTATTGTTTTGCTTCCTTTGAGCCAAATTGTGCTCACCACTCTTAAAGCACAGCCCTATTATGTTCCTGCTTACCATGCTCCTTGGGTAATTGCTTCATGCAACAGCTTTCTTCATTTCCCTGACAGGTCTTTTATGTCACAGTGAAGGGGCCTTCAGGTGCTTGTAGGGCCATTTTACACTAATAAGACCATAATAAAGAGGTTGTACCTTTTTATTGGTGAAACTACCTTTTACTGGTGAAAAGGATGGTAGAGGATGGTGCACACCACTTATGAAAAGAAGCCAATGACAGGATACATTGGATTGGGCCCTATAAGATGACAAAGGTGAACAAGAGTAATCTTTTCGCATCTCAGGATGAGGATTGAGGAGAAGGTTGCGTATATGAATACTTCTGAAAAAAACAGAAATAAAGAAGCAGTCCTTGCCTGCAGCCACCTGCTACACACAGAGTCCTCCAGAGTCCTCTACAGACTTGAGGTGAGCTCTGGGATGGCTAGGGCTGTTGTATCCAGCTTTGGAACAGTGTTCATCAGTTGTGGTTTCTGGGCATTGAGTCCTTAAAACCTCCCAAAGCTGTTAAGGAACATTTTTTTTTCCTGGGAATAGTGATGAGCATTTGCTTCCAGCTTGCAAAATGTCATAACAGTGTCACAAGTCTCTTCAGAAAGCAAAAACCAGTGAGTCCCAGGGACATTTCCTAGTGGTGTCACGAAGGACAGACACTAATTTTTTTTCCCCAAGGGAAGCACAAAAATTGCCAAAAACTGGGGTAGCAGAACAGAGAGGGTGCTGGGTGCTGGCTGCCCAAGCCAGGAGTGCAGGGCTGGAAGGAGAGGTACAGAGTAAGGGAAGCACGGCTGCGGGGAGAGCCCATGGTCCCAGCTCTGTGAGGATGGAGAGGAAGCCAGGAGAGGTCTGCTGCAGTAGAAACCATTTTTTTTTTTCTGCTGTGCTTGGTTGTAACTGAATGACCTCTGTCTGCTTGGCTCCCTTGGTTGGTAGAGGCTCTCAGATTCAGGTTTTCCTGAAGAGCAAACAAAGAGCAACGTGGCTTCCCAAGAGAAACAGAGCTGGGACAAATGAATAAATAAAGGGAGATTTATGTACATGTGGGGAAAACAGATTTTTTTTTTTCTAAAAAGGGGGCCTTTAAAACCTTGATGATTTAATACAGTTAATTGCATAACAATGTCAAATAAAGTAACAGACTTCCTCCTGGTTTCCACACACCTGGAAGTGCTTTTAAAATGGAGAATCTCTTCCAGAACAGCTTGAACTTTCTCTCAGACAGGAGTCAGGAACACAGACACGGGGCTGAAGAGCCTGTTAGTGCTCAACAGTGACTGCAGGTCCCTGACAGACACATTTTACTCTTTGCAGCTTCGTGTTTAGCATTCTCTGGGATTTACTGTACATATTAGGTGAAAAGCTATACCTCAGACTATACGTAACCTGTCTTACTGAGAAAAAGTCCTCCTTGTGATCACCATTTCTTAATGAGATGCAAAACTTTTTGTTTTCCTTCTGTTTCTATATAATGTCACTGTAAACATTAAGTTGAATAGCTGGGAAACAGAAATGTGTGGACGGCTTTATCTCTCTCTCTCTGTCTCTCCCTTTGTAATACTTTTATTTTTCTTTTTTCCTTTGCTTGACTGCTTTGAATTCCCTTTATTTTGGTCCTTGACCTTAGAGACAGATGATGTATAGTTTTGTTCAGTGGATCAGCTCGTGTGAGAGCCCTCAGGACCAAGTGCTGCTACCCTTTTTAGACTGGATGCACCACTGTGCTATATGATGCCCTCGCTGCCAAGTGACACCATCTTGCTGCAGTGCTAATGAGTGAGCCAACCATGCTAGGACTTTGAGATCCATGGGACAGCCACCTCAGCACAACTCTGTGTCTTTTTCCCTTCACTGACGAAGAACCGTGCAGTATGGAAGGCACAGCTTGTTTTTCAGCTTGGCCTACAGATGTCTACCTTTACGTCTAGACAAGAAACAATGTTCAGGACACCAAGACAAGGTCTACAGCCCTTCTATGGTAGTTTGCAGTGCTAGGGCTGTTTAGCAATTCTCGTAGCAACGCCATCACTAAGCTGTTATCCCTTATTCTGTCCACAGCTGTTGTTTCTTTTTCCCTTTCCTCCTGTAGCTTTGACTTTTTCTTTCTGTGTAAGTAATCTTACACACTGAGGACAATGAGACCCATTTTTTTTCATGCCAGTAGTCTGTATAAAGAGAATGATAGCTTCTGAAGACATGTGGGCCAAACGAAGCTCTCATAACTTCTCCAGCAGAAGCAATGATTCTGTGGATTCTTGTATCACAGGGTAAAGAAGGGCTCTTCTCTGGGGTGTTTTCTCATCTGTTATTTCTTATTTCTGTCACTACTAGAGGCACCAGGGAAATTAAAGCAGCCAAAAATATGTAACAAATTGAAGCGGGGCTGTCTTGGAGCTGGCAAGAGGAACTGGATAGAAAGATTCCTGTGCATGCGAATTTGCTACTGGCTCAAGCCCTGTTTAGCAAAGAACTGATGCACATGTGTGTTCCTGTTCTTGCTCTGCAATGCCAGCTGGAGGTAAGCTATTGCATAACAGAGTGCTGCACAAAAAGATATCAACCCCGAAATGGATAAACTTAGCTTACCTGGTTTTGTATCTGTGAAACTAATAAGGTGATAATTTTCTAGTTCATGGAGATGTCAAGGAGGTAGAGGACCAGTGGCTTCAAATGGCTGTGAATATGTGTCACATCATAAGGAAAGATTGGTGGTGCCTGAGTGTCAGCATGCAGATTCCAGTTCTCACTGCAGTATGTTAGCTATTCCTGGATGTCCAGAAGACTGGATGAGGTTTGATTCCTTGTGAATTAAGACAACTAGTTTTTTGATCCCTAATTCTCAATCTTTGTAAGTAGGGTAACCGTGCCGCAATATTTGGTCAATCACATATGTATGATTATGAGTAAGTACGTGCATGTGATATGTTTTATTAACAGATCAAAGTCTGGCAGGACTGTAGATGAGAATTCTGGGGTCAGATGTACCAAATATGAAAATGTGAACTGTCAAAAATGAGTTCAGATACTAATTTTTTCCTGTACCTAGTTAATTGAAGGCTCCTGCTAGACAGGCTCCATTTATTACAAGTGCAATTAAAGTGTTGTAATGTTCCCAGCTGTGTGCTCATGATCCAGATCCAGCTTTTACAAAACCAGGATAATGAGCTTGGCAGTAGATTTTCAGTACTGTTAAAAGGTTGAGAAGGAGTTGCAGAAATGAAGGTGATAAAATGACACACATTTTTATGCACTGTGAAGCTTACTCTTGTCCCTTTGAACTAATTATGACTCAGACCCTTAATGAACCACATACACTTTGGCTGCAAATATGTTATTCTTTCAACATGCATGCATATACATTTCTGGAAATCTGTTTACTTCAGCAAACACCACCAGAGCAGAAGCTTTAATGTCTGGCAGGTCAATCTAACTGAAGCCAAAGGGGTCTCAATCTGATTCTAAGATCTCTTTGCAGCTGTGCAAGCTGGTAGATAATGGAAGCCCCAGTGTGCATTCTCACAGATGATGGGACAATTCTTCAGCTGCTGCAATTCAGCATAGGGTCACTGATGCCGATTATATTATCCAAAATTTTGGTCTTAAAATTGTTTGTTCTAAAAAATACTAAGTAGCCTTCTATCTGTTTTTCAGATGTTTCAGTTCAATGATTAATTTGTAAGCTTCAACTATTTACTCATAAATAAAAGCCATGATAATTTATTTCATACTTATGTTTATATTTCATAATCTATTTTTTTAATAGTGGTACCAACTCCAGTTTTGTTTTACTTTGCTGAAATGAAGGTGGCTATAGGCCCACCACACTTACATACAGGCTTTGTGTTGTCTTGGAAAGATAGAAATAGGTACAGAGATCTCCTGTTGACATCACTGAGGCTAGGATCAGCTGTAAAGCTCAGTCAAATAATTATTAAAATTTTATAATAAAGATTCTTATGTGACTCCTTTGTGGTTTTGCCTCTGCCTTCTCTGTTTTCTCAGCACCACAGCCTGCAAGGGAAGCTGTCAGGGGTGTAGTTTGTGGCTGTTATTCACAGGGACTCCAGGATTTGGGATTTCAGTGGTAATTATAATGATTGCTATTCCCAGCTCAATCCCCAAAGGTGTGAAGCAGATCTCAGAAGAGAGATGTTCCCCAATTTGTGAAGCTGTCATGCTTATTTGCCTAAGAAAGACATTTTCAAGCCAAAAGCAATCATTAAAATATTAAGGACCAGAAACTGTCTGCAAGCACCTGAGTCATCATAAGCTGAGATTTTATTTACCCTCACCAATCAAGGAATCAAGCGTCATACAGTCTTTCAGTTGGTAGGAGAATCTTTCATGTCAAAAATTCCATGTGAGGAAAAGAAACAAGGTACTTCCCACTGTAAATGGAGAAATAAAGGATGGAAGTTAGGCTAACAGAGCTCCAAAGAGCCTGGTGCCTTGCTAAGCAATGTCCTTTAGAGGCAGGTCTCAAATTCAGGATCTTACTGCCTACCAAAATCACTGGCTTTTGTGTCTTGCTTTTCACTATAATGTCTGCAAAATGTTTGAGTACAGGAATCATTTCACACATTGCTAATAGACAGCTGGAATTAAATCTTTTGGGGTCTTCCCACATGGATTTTACTCGTTGGATCTTCTTCTGCCTGTCATTTTTCACCTTTTTGCAGAATAGACTGCATAATGATTTTGGATGTTTCTCTTAGTAGAAATTTTGACAGTAAACTGTTTTGTTGAAGTTCTAGATTTTCAGTGGTTATAAACTGCTCTTCTTTTGGATCATTGGTACAATTTTTGTATGGCAATTTATGCCAGCTGAAGATCTGTGCTCCAGTCTATGAGACCACATCAGCATACAATTTTCATTATTCATCTAATCCAGGAGATGCAAGTGGAAACCTCTTTTTACAATAAAAGGATATTTGAGGGTATTCTACTCCCATCAGCAAAATACTTAGTAGAAGTTTAAGTAAATGTTTGTGATCAGTGTAATAGCAGCTGCTCAAGTGCTGTGCTGAATCAGTTCCTTCTTTTTCAGTCCATCTTTCTCTTTGAAATGCAAACACTATCAGAGATTAAACTGCAGTAACACAGATAGGCTTGTAAGATTTATTAACACAAATCATGCAAACATTTTTGCAGTATTTGCCCTGATCTGGAATTTATTTGGCTTCTCCAGTTGCAAAGCAATGTTAATTTCCAGCAGTCCCTTGCATTGTCTGGTTCCACTGGCAGCAGCTGCTCTGCGCTCCTGCATTGTCAAGTCAGGCATGATACAGTTTATGAAGAACGAGGCTGCTGTTTATCACAGAAGGAAGACAGGCTTCCACAAAACCACTTTGCAGAAACTTAATGCAGGGACAATTAGATGAGTAAAGTGGAGATCTGGCCACACCTTTCTCAACCAGGTCCCCACACGTGTTTCTGTTAAACTGAGACTGAAGAATGAAGCTCCACAGCCAGTACATATTAATTCCAGCAGACTCATTCTTCAAGGAGGAATGGTTCAGGCAAAGGTCTGCATGACCCAGGAAGGAATTTGATTAGCATTTTCCAAAATTTCCCAATCTTTCTTGTCCCTCATGCTTTCCTGAAGTTCTGACCTCTTACTGATAATCAGTTCTTTTCACCCTTTATTTTGTTTTTCATCTTGTGGCTCAGCCACACTTTCATTGGGAAAGCCAATTATTAAACTTTGCCATGATCAGTGAAAAGATGTGTTGTGCTAAATAATCAAGATGCAATATTATGTCATTTTTGTAGCCATCATTAAATTTGATTGTCAGCTATCCAATATTCCCAGCAAATTACACATCACCTTGTACAGGAAAACACAAACAACCCCACATTTCTCTCACACAAGTACAAAGCTCAGTTAATTCAAATAAGTATCTTCACGTAGTCAGCCCTGAAGAACAGCAGTTGTGTGTACAGCCAATATTGCATCTTGCAAAACACTGTTATGGAAAACCAAGACAGCATAGTTCTAATTAATTTAGTAAATCCTAGTTTAATTTCATAACCACCTGTTTTGTTAAGCTTAATTAATTTGCTTTTCTTTCTGTTTGGATGTGTATCTTGTTGCACATACTATAATGAAACAATTAGAAGAAATGGACTTATACTCAGGAGGAATAAGCTCTGGCATGCTAGACATTCTTACCATACTGGCCAAGTAAAATATAGTTCATTGGTCCCTGTATGGCTGCATAAGAAGTATGTGCAAGCAGTAAATATCTGTCTACAGATGTGAGGTGATTTAGATACATGATGTTGCAGCTATAGTGCTTGGGACTTCCAGTCTCTCAAGTAAAAATAGCATAATACTCTTGGAAATTAAGGGGGGTGGTTTTGCATTGACTTTAGCAAAGACAAACCTGGTGTAAGGAGTTTTTCAGCATAATATAAAGTTGAATAGGCTTCTGACTTTTTTACCTCACAACACTGAAAGACAGAGGAGGCAAGTGGTTGTCAGGATGACAGCTGGGAGTTTTAATTTTGTAGCTGGATGGAGAAATATGGGAACATTTTACTCTGATGTCTTCAAATCAGTTGGATTTGTCCTGACTTCCATTTCCCTCTTATGCTTGTATACCTACTGACACATTCAAATCAAAACTTTGAGGAGCCTGGCATAACAAAGCCTTTAATTTCAAAAATGAACTGAAGACAACAGGACCTGGAGACAATGGGATATGCTAGGAAAATTTTTTTTTATGAGTCCTCATTACAGCTAGGTGAGATAGTATGAACATTGTAACAAACAGCTTCAGACTTTTCCAAAAGTGTACCAAGTCCCTTTCAGAAGATTCATTAATGACCTGATTTGTATTTTTGACAAAATCATGCTAACAAAGATCATTCTGCTTGTGGCAGAAATACTAATCTAAAAGTTTAAAGGGCTTCTTCTTCAGTATCTTGATCTGAGAAACTAAACGTGTTTTGACTCAGTACTGGCAAACAAGATGTTCCATTCCAAATCAGCATTGCAAAAGTGACAAATATTTCCTTGTTTCCCTTTTTTCTTTTTTAAATTAAATGCTTCCTTTGTTTTGTAAGTAGCTGATTTTCAGTGTTTCCTCTGGGAGATTCCAGGTGTCTTACCTTTTTCTTTTATTTTTTTCCCTGATTTTTCTCAGTGTTTTCAGTCTAGTTTGAGAACAGTTTAGCCCCTCAGTGATGCTGTTGTGAGAAGCATGGGTGTCTGAATTTCATTTCAGGTTGAGTTTCCTCACCAGCACCTGGCTGACTCAACCTGTGCTCTCAGTGCACACTAAACTCACTGCCTGTGTTTTATTGTTTGCAATAAAGGAAGGGCTATAGCTGTTCCTAGAAGGCAAGGAAATCCCTTTCAAGCTAAGTAAAACAGCAGCATTGGTACACGTCCAGTATCACTAGCACTTTTATCAATCAGATCACAATTCTGTGGCTTGTACTATACAACTTAAGAAACCAGGGCAAGTTCCTCTCCACTGGTTCGCCTTCTTCCTTAGTGCAGCAGTGCCTGCAGCCCTGACCTAGACCCCTTCACTCTACCCAGGCATCTGCCAGTGCAGGTGGGCCTGAATATTTCTATCCCGCATGGAAAATCCCTGCCTACAACACTGGCTGCTTTCCTGATGCTGGAAGATACGCAGCCATGCTGCCACACGCAGATCCTGGCACCCAGTCAAGGACATGCTTGCTTCTCTGTGATGAAGGAGGAATGTTTTTTGATTTTTTTCTATCACACATAGTAGTCTGTCTCCTTGATTTAACCAAAAAGCAAGAAAACATGCACTGTTTTATGCCAACAGAAGATTGCTGGGGGGCTGGCAGAAAAGCAGGCAAACATACAGTTACACCTCTGCCTAGTCACCTGCCAGTCCCCAACAGCTTGTGCTTTGGTATTTTCCAATCCAGAGACTGTCTGTGTCTGTGTGTTACAAGCCCTGGACTGGTGGTTCTCGTAGGGATGTGCTCCCTTACTGAGCTGCTGGCAGGGAGTTGGCAACAATGAGGTCTTAGTGAGGAGTTACCTCCCTCTGTGACTGCCCACCCTGGCGGCTTCAGTTTGTGCCCCTCTTGCTGGGGAGGAGTCCTAACTTAACTGTTTTCATGGAAATATCTTTGACAACCTCGAGATCGTACCCCTGAGCAGTCAAGGGGTAAGCACAAGTCTCACAGTAAAGGTTTATTTTAGTCACTTATTACATGAAGAAATATAAGTAACTACAGCATTGTTTCAGATAAGGTCCTCTGTAACTGGCAAAGATAACAACGCGGATATTGCTAAATTTATATAACCAGTCTCTACTGGTCCACCATCTTCAATGGACTGAAAAGTCCAGGGACAATATAAGAAATCAAGGGAAAGAAAGCAGGATACACAGATAAAACATCAACCTGTTGCAATTCTCTGCAGCTGTTTCTTCTTTCTTTCTTTCTTTNTCGTTCGTTCGTTCCTTCCTTCCTTCCTTCCTTCCTTCCTTCCTTCCTTCTCTCTATCTCTCTTTCTCTCTTTCTTTCTCCCTTCCTTTATCTTTTTTCTTTTTTGTAATTTTCAGCACAGCCCTTTGCCATTTATAACTTGAAGTCTGTTTCTGTCAAAAGCTTTTTTTTTTTCTGGTTTGAAATGGTACTTTAGTTGGACTTTGCAAGAGGCAATTTTGCAAAAAAATATAGGATACGCTTTCTATGTCCCACTATGTGGAAGAGGCAGAAAAATAAAAATGGAGAGGAATTTTCTTCAGTGGGGTGATTAGAACAAGAAACTAAATCCATAACTTTTAATTGCCCCTGGCAAGAATTCCTCCATCTCCCATTATTTATACAGTAAGCTAACACCTTCGTGGCAGCTGTAACTAGTCAGTAGGAATATCTTCCCCTCCTCATCCCTTGATTACAACTCAGAAAATCATTTTTGTTTAAGGTTTTACACAATGTTCTTCAAGTATTTTTTCCTTTCTTCTTCTATACCTACTGAGGAACTCTAAGGGGTCCTCTCTCCATAATTTCATTTATTCTGATTTATTCACTTCCTCTTTTTCATCTCTGCAGCTTTTCCAGAATCTATCAAGTTTGAGATCACACAATGAAAAATTTCTGAAGGAAAGGAATGAACCCAAAAAGCTGAAAACTTCATCTGTTTTCGCTTTATTGTGAAGTGTCGTATCCCTTGTCAACACCCCAGCCAGGAAACATGGTAGTGAAGGAAGATGAAAGAGGAAGAGGGTGGGCAAGCAGAGCAGAGCTACTTATCTGAACATCCAGTCCCTCTCCCCCACCAGATTAAGTGAAACCTTTGATACTTTTTTGGGTTTGATCACCATTAAAATGGATCCAAAGGTGAAATGGAAGGGCTGTGAGTGTGGTGGTAACCTATTTGCCTGTCCAAATTTCCTTTCCTGCTTAGTTTCATCAGTAGGGAGGCAGTAGAAAAGGAGGTGAGCAGAAGCAGGAAGGAGCCCAGTGAGCTATAAAGGAGACGGAACAATGGCCAGAGAGCAGAGGCAGAGGCAGATGCAGAGTTGTGGCAGTGAGGCTCAGAGAGAGACACCATGAGGATGCAGCCAAATCAAGCCAAGCATCACCTGGTCAAAGCTGTGGCCAGCTCCACTGATCAGAATCTTCTACCTCCACTTTGCATTTGCCACTGAAGGCAGCTAGAGGCCATGGCTGCAATGCACAGGCAGTGCCTTGCTGGAGCTGGCCTCAGGGATGGGCCGTGTCAGCAGGGACTCACAAGGCAGCGAGTACCTCCCAGTCAGAGCCTCTGCTCTGCTTGCTTGCTCGCCTGGGCTGCAGGAAGGGGCTCAGGGACTTCCTTCTCGCACATTCCCTGAGTCTCTTGCCTTTGTCTCCCTTTTCCCCTCCTTATTTTTAATACTTCTTTTTTTTTTTTTAATTGCAGGTTTCTTAGAGTTGATCAAGACCAATGAAAAATGTAAACCTTTTTGTCTTTCCTCTTCTCCTGACATTTGGCTTTTTGGGTTAGGCTATATTTTTGTAACCTTCCAAACAAAATTGACACTGATCCATTTTTAATGTCTGAGATTTTAAATATAGTTGATTGTCCAGCTAAAAGTAGATGATTAATTTTCATGTTACACTGAAATTCAGAGAAAATTCACCCAGCAGATGAACTTGAGGTGTACCCACAGTGCCTTTCCAAGTCACCAGGACTTATGTAGGTGCTTACAATGCAGGACTCATTTTACGCAGTGATGCTCCAAGTCATTACGTATTCATTGTACCACGTATTGTAAAATACAGGGGAAATAAAAGACCATCCCAATGCAAAAAATATTTTACAGACTACTTACACAGCATGTACAGCAGGCCTGAAATCACCGCTGCTTGTAAAACAGGCAGCTGTGAGTGAGATAAAGCCTGTTAGACCTATTCACCATGGTATTTTGTTCTGTTTTGTTCTTTGCACAAAATACCTTCCCTGCAGGTCACTGCATGATAGTTCATCTCACAGTGAATATTCTTGCACAGTGGTTACGGCTCATAAGCCAGCCTGGATCTGTATCCCACAGGAGGGAATGTTTTTCATTGTTTTCTGCACTGCTCTTCTGCCCTTGATTGGAACAAGCTGCTGTGGCTGGGGTAATCTTTGGGCCACTGCCCATCACTGTGAGTGATGTCAACACATTTTTGAACGTGTGGCTATTATCACGCTTTCCAAACAAGTTTCAAAAAAACTCCTCGTACTATATTGCGATTTGTTTGGTAGACGTTCCCTCTCCCTTGCTCCCCTTGCTATTGGACAGAGTGACTGAATTTTTTTTTTGTAATTTAAACAAGCAAACTATGTAAATTATTGCTTGCTGACCCCAGATAAGGCTTACAGCTGCTTGGAAGACTAGAGAGTGCACTCCCTTCTCCTTAGTCAATAGCAACAAGTAGATGAAGATTTGAATGAAAATCTAGTTTTCCACTTCAACTGAAGGGTGGGCCTGGGTGGAGGGAGGCAGGAGAGAAGTATATGCTACTCCTCCTTATGCTAGCGCAATTCCAAAGTACTGCTGGAGTTGAGGGGCTGCAAATTTCACCTTGGGAATTAAGTCATTGAATAAAGAAAGAAGGATAGTCTGGCCCACACTGTGGGAAGATTGAGGAGACCAGAGACCAGGCTCTCTTCTGTGTTTAAAGCAACTCTTTGCGACACTTGTTGCTTTGCTGAACTTTTACCCAGGGATAAGGCGGCAACCTCCTCCACTTTGGAGAGTGGCCAGAAGGACCTGTGGGTGTGCATAGGAAGACATCTCCCCTCTACTGACTGGGCTCCTCTGCTGAGGCAGTCAGAGTGAGTGGGGTGGACACCGCACTCTGGTAAGCACAGTGTGGCTGCAGTGCACCAGCACTGGCTGCAGTGGAGAAGCAACTCCTGGCACCCCTGAAAAGTCAGCGGGCAAGGGAGAATAAGAAAGCTAGTCAAAGAAATTGCAAGCTAGGACTGCCTGACCCTGAATCCTCCTGGGGACTGCATGACATGAGCCATCCCTGCTATCAGCAGAAACCCTGCAAAGGGCAACTCTTGCATTATTTGGCATGATTGGCCTGCCAGGGGTAGGGAGACTTAATCAAGATTAAGCAACCTGCTTTAGAGTTGAAGGTGCTGTGTAAGTATAAAGTCAACTGTCACACTTTTTACTATACTCTCCTGTTCCCTGTATGTGAATTGGGGAGTAAGTCCACCTCCGTACTGTGATTTACAGATCCAAGTAGAGCTAGAAGGCCCAGTTCAGACCAGTCCTGCCTCCAAGGTTGTCACATACCCTGCATTCTCACCTACTTAGTCCTGTACTTATTCACAGATTCATGCATAGACATCTTTATTTGTGTATATACACCTAATTATGTACTGGTATAAAATTCTGAAAGCTTTGGCAGTAAACTCCATAATTCTGCAGTAGCTGGATGATATCCTGTCACTCTTTAAGAATTTCTGGTGGTGATAGCAGTCATATATGCAATTTTATAGCACTTTATACACAAGACTTTAAGAATCATTTAGCGGGGCATCTGTTTGATTAAGATATCAGGTACATTTGGAAATATGATCACAAAGCACTGAAGAGGCCTCTAGTTATGAGTGTTTACTGTGAAATAAATGGGTTAGGGTATGCACGCTGCAGCTTCAAGAAGATAGGGCTAAGACCAAGACATGAAACTATTTCAGATAAAATTAGCAGAAAAAGTTTGGAGCAGAGACTATAATAGCCCAAGTTCTGAAATCTGTGCCTTCATGGTGTTCTGGTTTTACCTATCTGAGCTAGTCTGGTAAAAACTTGCTTCAGGTGTGTTTATGCACACAAATCTTGCCTTCTGGTGACAGTGGAGAGGAAGCCTCTGGAATGATTTTAAATGTTTTGGAGGAATGCTTTGCAAATGAGGAAAGTAAGTATTTTGCTGAAGTGTGATTTGAACTCTGACTAGCTTACTTATCTGAATGTACCACCAGACCACCATGAACCTCATCATATCTGACTGCCCCTAGTAGCAATGGCAGGTCTCCTGCAGGGAAGGTTATGATATGCAGTTGGAAGAAGAATGGATATTGTTAGGGAAAAGGGCAAAGAAAATGAAAGGACGCATAAATAAGGCACATGTTGCCTTTTGAAATGGTTGGCAAGTTAAAGAATCATAAATTACAGACAGTCCTGGATTGAATAATTTATACTTGTTAGCTTTCTCAGATGTGTAACCGATAGAGAGCAGCTGTCCAGCTGCTCTACTCCTATGATGTTTTCATAGGAACCATGTATCTTCTGCTAATAAAAGCTCTCCACTTTGAGTACTCTGACCATGTATCAAACAGTGGTGTTCCCTGAAAGGTTTTTACACAACAAAATGGAGATGTGAGTAAAGTCTGAGTAAAAACACAGATGTTAGTTTTAATCAAGCTGTTACAGGTAAAATAACTGTCAGTACAAGTTTTGGTGTTAACCAACAACCAGTCCCAAAGAGGAGTCCACTGGGAGATTAATAGTCATGTTATCAACAGATTGTCACTGTCACATTTGGTAATGGTGGCTAAAAGAAAACTTAGCTAGGTATGCCTGCCTGTGATATGGTCACACACTCGTGTTGTTGTGTTGTCATATTCCTGGTGTGGAAGCATTTTTTCAAGCATAAATAGAGCGATGTCCACCTGGCAAACTAGTGTGTAAGCTCTCAAGTTCTTATGTGAGGAAATGATGATGGAACATGGTGGGAACGTCCATTCTTTTCACAACTAATAGTAACCTATCTGCTCATCTGTGTGTCTTTCTACTTTTTCACATAAAAGGATGTGACACATAAGACAAAGTATGGCAGAGGGTTTGCACATTTTTATACCCTCTTGCAACATTCTAATTTGAAATTTAATGTCCTGTAAAACTACTCAGAGGCATTCAGATAATATGTTTCATGCCATTATTATAGTAGATTTGCCCAAAGGAGCTATTACTTTGTCTCCATCTGTAAATATATCATGAAGAATTAGGAATGGGTTAAAGTTAGCCATAATTGTGACTGGCAAAAGTAATATTGTAAGATATTATGCTTCATTTTATGGAACTTTTTCAAGAAGCTATGTAAGAAAGTAAGAATTGTCTGTAGGCTTCAGCTGAGATAGCACCTGGTCTTTTGGAGGAAAAGTAATGCATTTTTGTTTCCATTTATTTTGGTTAACTTTTATTGTAAGTTATCATTCTTTATTAATTTCACAACTTGTACCTGGTGCTTAGCAAGTTGCCCTCTCTCAGATGTGAAAATAAAACCTTTGCTATGCATTATGCATATATAGAGAATTCTGCTTCAAAAGAAAGAAGGAAGTGTATGGTTTTGCAAATTCCCTTATCTCTGATAGAGGAAAATTACATACATCTGTCACTGTGCCTGCTATTTTTGCAGTTTTCCAGGTTGCTTTCTATCTTTCTACTCACGTAAAGTACATTCAGCTGTCCAAAGTATATCGGATGAACCTTTACACTGAACTTCAAGGGTCTGGAGAATAAGTCTTATGAGGAGCAGCTGAGGGAACTGGGGTTGTTTAGCTGGAGAAGAGGAGGCTGAGGGGAGACCTTATCTCTCTCTACAACTACCTGGTCTCTTCTCCCAAGTTACTAGCGATAGAACAAGAGGAAATGGCTTCAAGCTGCATCGGGGAGGTTTAGATTGGATATTAGGAAAAATTTATTCACTGAAAGAGTGGTCAGGCATTGGAACAGGCTGCCCAGAGAGGTGGTGGAGTCACTATCCCTGGAGGTGTTCAAAAAACGTGTAGATGTGGCACTTCAGGGCATGGTTTAGGAGGCATTGTAGTATTGGATTGATGGTTGGACTTGATCTTAGAGGTCTTTTCCAACCTTAATGATTCTATGATTATAT
Organism: Anhinga rufa; assembly: GCA_013400875.1. Lineage (NCBI taxonomy): Eukaryota > Metazoa > Chordata > Aves > Suliformes > Anhingidae > Anhinga > Anhinga rufa. The sequence goes on along the minus strand of VZTV01023440.1, from coordinate 12,904 downwards.
GATTCATTAAGTTTGCCTGTACTTCAGCACAGGTATTGCTTTATGCCAAGTACAGCTTTCAACATTGTCTTCAATTTGCTCAGAGCTGCATAAAAATTATTCACTAATATTTCACATAACTCAAAGTGACATCTGAACTTTCTAAAAGAGACCTAAACTTTTGTACTGTAAGAGCAAAGATTAATTTCTAAAGAAATTCCTAAGGAGATTTTGGTATCTGGCAGCGTCTTTCTGCTATTTGATATTCCATTTACTTCCTTGCTATCAATTTAATTGTTAGTAAGTGCTGTCCTTAAATTTTCCTTTGCATCCGTAAATCTTAGCTATATTACATCTGGAAGATAATTTTTTTTAGTAGTATGCAAAGAACTATTCTATGTGAAGAACTTATAAAGAAAGGTTTTGTACAGATTTCCTTGTAGGTTTTGTCATGTTTGAGAGAGAGTTTAATTTAGAAACCTTCTTTACTTTCATTGTTAAAGTCTTCTGGAGAAAAAGGAAGGGAAGGGATAGTGTTCTCCCCATTATTGTAGGTACATTACTATGTTTTTGGTTTGCATGGTTTTAAGTACAGTTGGGAACTGACTGATAGCTTTAGGGGATAGGTGTAATTTTCAGGTTTAAATAATGTTAGAGGAATGGACTAAAAATATATATAGATTAGTGCAAGCAATGAAGAAAAACTTGAATTAGATTTAGTGTCAGTAAATTTTACATAAAGTTTTTCCAGGACAACTTGTATCCTTCCAGAAAACTATGTAGTGAAAGGCTCAATGTTGAAGCATTACAAGGGATACACACCTCTGATTTGAGGCACATTTTTTAGCCTTACTGATTTCCGGCACAAAAATTATTATAAGTCCATTAGTTTTTGGAAGTCCTTCCAGTTCTAGGGTTTCATCAACTTTTACAGAAAAAGGATGACTTTGTAAACAATCTACTATTTCTCTTGGATAGTGTTCAAATACTTACAGTCATTGAAAACTAGGCCTGGAAAGGACTTCTAGATGTAAAGTAGTCCAACCCCTATGCCAAAGTAAAATTGTCTATAACTGTGTCATTTCAGAAAGATATTTGTTTAATCTGGTTTTTAAGATCTCAAGGGATGGAGAATGCATACATTACCTAGGAGATGTATTTTCCTTGTCTTCTGAAAGAAGATTGCCCTGAAGGGTTTGCACATAACTCCTTTTAATTCCTCTCTTCAGGCTAAATAATTCCAGCTTTTGAATCTTTCCCTGTAGGTTTAGTTTTCTGGTTGTTTTTCATTCCCATTGCCCTCTTCTGCATTTTTAATGATTAGTATACTTATTTCTTGAAACACATACCAGTTAGGTATGCACTGGGTAAAACATAGAGAATGTTACTTTCCATGTTTTGTAGGACAAAGTTGCATTCAAAACTCTCAGTGTTTTTTTCCCCCACTGCTGTGACATTACTGGTTTGTGCTCAGCTTTTGAAACCACCCAACCCTGGTGTGTAGCTGAAGAACTGCTGCTGTGCCAGTTGCTCTCCATCTTGTGCCTCTGATTATCCCTGCCTGAGGAAAGAACATCACACTTCTCTTCATTAAACTTAGAACATTTTCAGAACTTTTTCTATGATTTTTTCAAGGTTGTTTGAGTTCCTCCCTGCTTTGTTACCTACAGATTTTATAAGCACACTTCATATTCTTCCATCCTAGCTGTTTCTGAAGACATTGGATAGGACCAAGAGTAAAACAGACACTTAAAGAATGTTTTCTCATCCTTCCTCTCATTCTGGCAACGAACTGTGCCTAATGGCTTTCTAAGTGTTTTTTTTCTAAGCAGTTTTGACCCCATTTCACAGTTCATGTTCCCATACTGGGGAATGTAAAAAATGTCATAATGAAACTGTGTCAGAAACCTTCTTTGGGTACAAGATAATTCATAACTACTATTTCTCCTCAATAAATTGAAGCCATTATTTTATCATTAAAATGTATTTGATTATCTACAATGATTTCTGCTTGACAAACCCATGTTTGTTATTTACTCATTTCCTTGGTTTCTTCCAGGGACTTACACACAACTTCATTATTTGTCCCAGATTTTTTTAGAGATTGAAGTAAAATCTCATGTCCCTACATCCAAGTAAGTTCTAATTCCTCTCCTGACAGTATATTTATATGAGATTTTTATGTTCCACTTTGTCGTGGTTTAGCCCCAGCCAGCAACTAAGCACCACACAGCCGCTTGCTCACTCCCCCCACCCCTGTGGGATGGGGAGAGAATCGGGAGAGCAAAAGCGAGAAAACTCGTGGGATGAGATAAGAACAGTTTACTAATTAGAAGAAAATAGCAATAATAGTAATGATAATAAAAAATGATTAGGATAATAATATAATTAAAAGTAAAAGAACAAGGGAGAGGAACAAACCCCAGAAAATCACAAGCGGTGCAACCGCTCACCACCCGCCGACCGATGCTGTCAGTTCCCGAGCTGCGATTGCTGCCCGCCCCGGCCAGCTCCCCCAGTTAATATACTGGGCATGACATCATATGATATGGAATATCCCTTTGGTCAGTTTGAATTGGCTCCCGTGGCTGTGCCCCCTCCCTTCCCGGCTTCTTGTGCACCTTCTGTGCATGAGGCTGGAAAAGTCCTTGACTGGTTCAGCACTACCTAGCAACAACCAAAACATCAGTGTGTTATCAGTATTATTCTCATATTAAGTCCAAAACACAGCACTATACCAGCTACAGTGAAGAAAATTAACTCTATCCCAGCTGAAACCATAACACACTTCCAGTCCCTTCACCCTTATTTTGATGGAGAAGAAACCAAGGAATGCAGACTAGGATGCTCTTGCACCCTGAGTGAGGTGGTCAAAAGAACCTGGAAGGCAGAATGGACCAAGCACATCAGATATATACAGTTTTAAAGCCTGAGATTGCTTTAACCAAACATTTATGCTCCCAGGCTGAACACTACCAGAGGTTGTACCTGGGTGGTGGAACAATGTTATCTATATAGTTCCTCACAGTAACGTTAGCTGTGAGCAGTTCCCTCCATATTTTCAGTCTGGACCAGCTCCTCAAACATTTCCAGACATATTTACAGAGTTAGCTGAAGCCAAATGGCAGTTTCCAGGTGGCTGTCCTATTTTGGAAGATATGAGAGTTTAATATTATGCTTGTGGTCAAATGACATGAGATAATCCAGAAAAATAAATTCTTGCACTTTCTAGTTTTCTTTTATAGAAGTAGACTTCTGACTTCAAATGAAATTTATTAGCCCAGTCTGTCTGACGCTTTTCCATACCAAAGATCTTAACTCTTGGTTAATATATGTTGTTAGGTAGCTGCTCATATCTGACCTTTCATGAAGCATTATGCAATAAAGGTATTATTAAAACACTTTAGTCTCTCTCTGATCTGTAAAATTTACAACCAGTTCCTTTTTATTGGGTAGAAGCAAAACTAGAAGACCTTTCCTCCAGGTGCTTTCTCTGCATCAAAACCAAAACAAAAATACCAACAATTTTTGAAGACTTAGTTGGACTGCCTTTCCACAAGAGGACATTTTTGGTGTTAAATGTGCACATGTGTTAGGTAAGGAAGTAGGTGACTTGTAGATGCATAAACGAGATGTTCTTTTAGCACACAGTATGTGCTAAATATCATGGGAAACTAGCTGCAAGCTTTACTTCTAGACACATGCAGCCTAAACATGTTCCGAGTGGGGTTTGTGATTTTTTTTCCCTACAGAGCACTGATTTGATGCAACTCAGATTTCAAGTGCTCTGAAATTCCATTTGCATTATGATCTAGTTCAGTACAACAATATTTGTATCTTGAAATCTTAACATTCTCATACTTGCTTTCTTCCTTCACATTTTTGTTCCAACCTTTTTATAATAAGCCTGTTCAGTCCTTTTCAACATTTCTTGCCTTAATGACCCATCCTTACTGTCATGGTTTCAGCTGGGATAGAGTTAATTTTCTTCACTGTAGCTGCTGTAGTGCTGTGTTTTGGACTTAGTATGAGAATAATACTGATAACACACTGATGTTTTTAGTTGTTGCTAGGTAGTGCTGAACTAGTCAAGGACTTTTCCAGCCTCTCATGCTCTGCCGGGTGCACAAGAAGCCGGGAAGGGAGGGGGCACAGCCAAGAGAGCTGATTCAAACTGGCCAAAGGGATATTCCATATCATATGACGTCATGTCCAGTATATTAACTGGGGGGAGTTGGCCGGGAC
>VZTV01023438.1:6474-26234 GCA_013400875.1 Anhinga rufa | reverse complement strand
TCCTTTTCAACTCAAACTAGTCTATGATTCTATGTTTCTAAGTGGAAGAGCCACCTTTTTAACTTTTCTTGGAAAATTATGTAGAAATTTTAGCAGTTACTGAACTTTTCCAAGCATGAACTTAACATACACCTTTTCCATTTTCTATTTCTGAGGAAACAGAAATTCAGAAACTATAGAAATATTTTTTGGTTACCACAAAACTCACATAAACACAAAGCTAGCTCTGCCAGTGATCTCAGACAGTTTTCATGGCATCCCTAGTGACAGCGATGTGCAGCATTTGCATTTTTCTGTCTCTCAGATCTCTTCCCCTTCCAGACAGACATTGATGGCTCCGTCCACAGGACCATTCTCCAGTTCCATTCAGAGTCAGTCAGGTAAGGATTCTCTTAGGGAACCCTATAATTATATGAAACAAAATATCATAGAAACATATCAGGCAGAAAGGGAAAGGAGATGTTCTCACGTAGACAGATATTTCATTTCACTAATGTATGCTATTCACCATTCCTCAGCAAAGAACAGCTGCAAACTACTCTCAGGAAGACTTGGGAAATAAACGTGGACTATACTAATGCCTTGTTCCATATCTGTAGTTGCCAAAGTGATTTGGATGTTCTGAGCTATCCAAGTGAAGATTTCATTAATGGAGAAGATAGAACTATTCTTACAAAGCATATTAAAATTAATTAGCTTTCAAGAGTAGAAAACTATGAGCAACAAGATTCAGAGGCAAGTAAATTAACAATGGATCTCATTAAAAAGAAGCTGTGTTTAGACTAGAATGCCATGTTGCTCTGGAGTAAATCAAAGCTTTTAAAATGACCATTTTCTTTAGCTGCGGAAATTAAGGGGAAAGCATTGTCACCTGATCCTCCAGATGTTCACATAAATCCTGAAGTTCTAGAAGACTGCTGGGGGGAATCACCTTCAATTGACTTTCAAGCTGTACTGTATTTACAGGCAGAGCACCTACAGATGTAGTCATCACAAAAGGCTAGCCACAGCCTACGGGAAGAGTGCCTTTCTGCCAGGGAAGTTGGGGAACAGCTATTTGCCAGATAAAAGATGCACAGAGCTTGCATCAAGATGCTGCTGTACACATAGAGACCTTGTTGGCTTTAACACTCCTCTACAAGGGGACATCACCATCCAAGGATAGCTTGTTTGCAAATAGACAGTCGCCAGCAGATTTCTTTTGTTTGTTTGCAGTTTAGGATTTTAAGTTTCAGACTGAGCCTCATTAAACTGGGGCAGGGGGTGAGTGCGGATTGTGGTAAAACTGAAAATCCCTTCTGTAGGTCACTGATAGTAACTTATGCCCAACTGCAAATACTGAAGCACTACTTCACATGCATATGCATACCTTAACTATTTTGCCACTTTTTAAAGCTAGGCAAGTGATAGAAAATGAAAATCAATCCAAGAAATGATAGCAAAAATCCAGTATGTTTATGAAGTAAGGCTCTGGTCCTATAACACAAACACAGGCTTAACTTCATTACAACAAGTGGCCTCATTGCCTTCATCTCAGGAGAGGACAGTTAAGAATTTGCCCATGAATCATTGTACCATCATCGCCATCCAGACTTGCAAAATCATTGATCTTATGGCATAAGGTGTCATTAACCCAACTCTGTCCAGGTACATTTTGGTGAACAGGCATCTTCCCTCCTAGCTATGAGTGGACTGAAAATAGATAGTCATAAATAACTAAAGCCCCAGACAACCTCGACTCTGTTAGTAGCTCCAGTTTGAGAGCAAAAAATCCCAGTTGTTATATGCCTAATTTGATATTTTTTCAGAGGGATGCTTCATCTGTGTGCCCTTCTCAAGAAACCTTTGCTGTGAATCCTAGATTTTGATGTTGCATAAGGATTAGACTCTGGTGTCAGTGTAAGTGGTGCTGCAGGTGAGCACTGAAAGGACTTCAGAAACACTTCCTTAAAACAGTAAAATACTAGTTAGTTTCATTTCATGAAAGCTATTAATCTTGCTTTATTTTTATGTTATTAGCCAATTCAATAATTGTCACCCATCTGTGAGACAGTAATATAAATGACTTATTGTACCCTTAATCAGTTTTGGTTTATCTGACTGTCAATGGCTACCAGTTTAGTCTATTTGTCTTGACATTTGCTTGTGCTGTCATCTGCAGAAGTGAAATTGGTTGACGTAGTTTAATTTCAGGATACATACGCTGAGGGCAATCATTACAGACATTCGGGTAGCTTGTTGTCTAAGGCTTTACCCTGGAAGTTATTGAAGACCCTAGGCCTGATCCAGTAAAACATGCTTGATAGGAAACACACTATTAACAACAACAACAACAACTATCATGCAGCAACTTTTCATGTTTATATCAAGCAACTTCACAAAGAAGAAAGCAATTCAACAAATAAAGATGCTGAGATGCAAATGATTTTGAAAAAGATAACCTACAATGTACCTGTCAGTAGCAGGAACAAAACTCAGTTTCCTGATTCCCAGTTCAATCCTTTATCCACACCACATGATCTCTATATTACTTGCTACGTTAGATGTTCCTTTCTCAAAGCTGGATGGGCCACTCTATTTGTACCTCATCCAACGTTAATACGCAATCACTTTTTAAAGGGTGCCTGTTTAATTAGACTGCACTGGATAAATCAATCTATAAATAATGTAAAGAAAGCAGGTTTTGATATTTATAGTTATAATGAAGAATTTAGTGATGACAGTACAGTATATCACCAACATTTATTTCATTAGCTATAAATTGTACTGGTATAACATTGATATATTATAATTAAAACTAATGATCCATTGATTCTCATCCAGAAATCCAGTTAAGATGACAAATATTCTTCTATTACAGACCAATGAATAAATATTAAAAGCATACAGAAGTCCAGGAGGTAAATTCTGCATTTGGTTATGCCAAGGTTCATATGCCAGTAAAATTATTCAAGTTAGGGTTACAGTTCGAATAAAAGGAGAGTCTGTGAAGTTTTAGAAGCACACTATGTCAGAAGCAGCATACTGAGAATTACCACAAGAAATCAGCTGGAGGATAACTCCAGTTTCACTGTACAAGCTTTCAGAGGAATTTCAAGACATAAACAGGAGCCTCTGCTGTCCCCCACCCAAGTTCACAAATACCTGTGTAGAGTCACTATAGGTTAGAACTATTCAGACATAAGGAGGAAGAAACGTTGTTATGTGAATATCTTTTCAATGCAATTTCAAAATCAGCCATATCTAGACTCCTACAGGATCACATCATCTCTTTCCGAGAAAAAAGCTGCTGATGGCTACCCAAGATCCAGTGCTAATACTCCCTACATGCTTAACCACGCTTTAGCATAAGAAAATTAAAGGAAACAACAGGAATTTTTCTGAAGGAATGGATCTGAATGAACCTAAAATGCATTTTTCATTCATTGTTTACCTTAAGTGTCACTCAGGACAAAATACAATACAGCTTCTTCTTTCCTCCCAGACAAAAAGCCACTAGTCTTATGGGCGCTGTAGACACAATACTCATAACTTTTGCTTTCACGCATCCTTTGCTTTTGTCACATGATTTTCCTACAATTAGACCTTAAAAGAATTGACTCTCTTTTCACCATAAAAAGGAGATACAATTTCTTCTGAATGTTTAATAAAAGGTAGTAAAAGCAGACTAGATGTAGCCTTTTAACCTTACAGCTGGGGAAACATCTACCTTTCAGCAGTCGTGACTGGTTCTGCTGTTGACTTGCCAATTGCCAACGAAACAATTAAATCTGCCAACTTTTTAAAAGTATGAAAGACTTTTATTGATTTGCATAGGTATAATCATATTTGCTGTAGGCCCGACACATCCCAAACAACCCTTCATTTGTAACATTTGTTTGACTGAGGTGGTCACAAAGTGGGGAAAACTATTTATTCGCACACCTGAAAAGATATTAAGTCTGCCATTCATTTAGACACCACCTGGCTGACCAAGCCCCTGATACTTTCTATACAGTCAGTGGTAAAAAATTAACCACCTTCACAGAGGGATTCAGAGCAGCTAATTTAGGAGCCTACCTCTCCCATTAGTTACATAAGCTATCTAAGTTACACATCAAAGTTACACATCTTTACACAGCAAATGACCCTCTTTCCCATCTGCTTGAATTCAGGCACGTGGTGTGTCTCCTCTACGTAACTTTCACCCGCTCTTTGGCTGGCCCAGCGACAACTACCCACGCGTTTCACAGTGCATTCACCTTTGCTTTGGCAATACAAATATTGAGTATGTGATAAGATATGCTGGGGACAGGAGTAACCCATAAAGCCTGTATCTGAACACAGACAAACGCAATTAGAGATGCGTAGGGCATTTCCCAAGCGGCAGAATACATATGTAACTTAATTAAGCCTTTTCCTGCAAGCCTAACTGATTCATTGGGCCAATAGATACTGTTTTTAGGAGAGCACATGTTTAATTTACAAATTAGTGGATTACAGTAATATGTGTAACAACATATTAAATGAAGTATTAATGTAATACAACCCAAACGACACATGATAAACTATATAAGCATATATACAAATTTGATTTAATGTTAGCTTCCTTTGCCCTCTGTCAGTCTGATTGCCTTTGCATAATCCATGTTTCTAATTATCCCCTGGTATGCCTTGCATATAAATAGCTAATTAGATAGTGTCCCTGTCAGCTATGAAGTATGTAATATCTGAAAAAAAATACTCCTTTGGAAATTTAATTTAGGATAACAGATTGTGCTATCCAACTGAAGAATTAAAGCTTTCAGTTTACTAAGATGTTTGTGCATTTAATATCAATCTCATACTATTATATTAGTGCCCCCAAATGCATCCAGTAGTTTTCTTGTTTTTTAAGAATAATTCTGTCAAAATCTTGTACAGTAATTACAGTAAGATGCTTAAGATCTAAAAAGCACATAGCAGATGATGATTTTACACGTGCGTCGACTGCCTGCTGAAAATACGCTAAATGGAAAATTCTCAGATGCAGCTACACCAAATCATACAAGAGGGCCACGTAGTGTTGTGTGCTCTTCCTAGTCATAGCCAGATGTTCCAGGGAACGGCATTGGTGTTCTGAGCCTGCAGATGTGGGATAATCTTGAACATCACGTTACCTTGCATCAAACGCCTTTTTCACATTTAGCCTTGTCACAGCCATTGGCCAGTTCAGATGCCACCCTGATCACCTCCACTGCACACAGAATGCTTCCAAGACTGTCTTATGTATTAAAAAAAAAATAAAAAATCAAATCTTGTTGACCATCCTCTTCCTCACTTGACCTGCATTCTTCTACAACCTTAATTTCCCACGCCCCCAAGCCTTTACTGGACTTCAGTCCTTTTCATTTAATCGTTGCAAAGCAACAACAATTTTCTGCAGTAAAAAATTCCAAACATGCAGCTATAAGTAAAATGCTGGCTGCAACAATTACTTTCTCTTTCTTGGTTCCATAGAGCAGACACTAAGAAAGTGAAGGCTGGAAGGAGTGCAGGGAGGCTGAAAGGAGCATAGGCAGGGAGATGGCCCTAAGACTGAAGGAGGTGTGACAGGGCAGATGCAATAGATTCACAAACATCTTGCTGCCCTCTTACTGTGCAGCTAAGATTTCCAAAAGCATACGTGAATATAAATAATATTTATTCTTCATTTTGTGGGCAAGAAATGTTCTTCAGCTTTAAAAATCTCTTTCTCATATACAGGTATTTTCATCAGAAGGGAGCGTAAGTGCTTTTTAAGGGTACAGAACATTAAATACTCTGAAAAATAAAAATAATTAAGCTGCAGCCATGTGTTCCTCTCCCAAAATTAAAAGGGAAGATGGCACATTTTTCTTTAAATTAATCATGAATACTATATGGCAATTTAAAAAACACCAATGGATTTCTTATTCATCATGTTGTGTCTGGTAAGCAATATTTATGGGTATTCTTCAAATCTAGGCCATCATGCTGGGAATGAGACCAAGGTGAACAAAAAGCTGTTGGAACATTGTGCTCTCTGGTTTGCATACAGCACACCAGCTTCATGCCTGGTGCAACTTCACTGCAGAAACAACTCAATATGTTCTGTTGTTTGTATTATATAGCCCACATAAAGGGCAATGAAGCACATTTCAGAGTAATTATGGTTAATAAAGTACTGAGATTGCAAAACAAGTTCTTATAAATAGCATGGGAATAAACATTAAAAAGATGGAAATGAGGGGGAAATGAGGGGTGCAGGGCAGGGGATTTTTAAAAGCAATTGCTTCATGAGTTCACACTCCTTTCTAAAAAGTGACCCATGTGCACAAGAGGCCATAGACACATGCCAGCTACTCTGCGATACTGCTGCAAGCTACTCTTACTACTCCATCAGCACAGCTGAACGGGTGAGAGCAGCTTCCCTCAAGGAGGGATAGGACAAACCACAGGAAAGATCCCGCAGGGGAAGATTTGTCACAGAAAGCCAGCATGCTGCAAATTTGCACCCCCTGCTACCTTCAGAGGAATGCCTCTGTGTGCCCATAGCCAGGTAGCACGGGTAGCACTGCACTAAAAGTCAGGGTGATTTGTCATCTTAAATAATTTCTGAAAGCAAGATTTACATTCTTAGTGGTATCGAAACAGCTATTTTCCCCCCCTCCTATACAGGTGCATTCACCAGTATGGAAACTTTATTGATGTCATCTTTACATTGCTGGGGTAGAAGTTATAGAATAAGTGGGCAGGACATTAAGGAATTATTTAGTATAATTTCTATGGAATTTCTCAATTATTTAGAGCACAGTATGAATGCACTTGGCATTTGGTTATAACAGATATTCCTTGTAACTGATAAAACACATACTACTTATAAGAAGTTAATGCTAATAATGTTTTGGAGGTAGAACAATACCATTAGGTCTCCTGGGTGTTATACACTAATTTATACTCTCATGTGCCAACATTTAAAACACTTTCTATCTTTTCAGAATGAACACAGAATCTTTGGATCCCATGCAACTTTTCTGATTTTACTCTGTTACGGAAGCCTTCTCGAACAATTTGTTTCCTCTCACTTGAAAAGATTATTATACTTCTTAGCTGAGTTCTTGCTGTGCTCAGCACAAAGCTGTTTTCTGCTCTGCCACATTGCTGCCATGACTGTGCTCCTTAAAGCCTTGACTTTATATTTTACAGAAAGTTTTTTTCAGCATTAAATACATTCACACATTTTTAGAGAGTAATTGAGTACATCTGATATATTAATTTGGAATATCAGAATCTTCTGTAGGAGAATGGACTGTTTTATGAGTAACAAGCCAGCAATGCCTGCAAGCTCTTTCAAGTGTTCTCGATAAGACAGAAAACCAATTCATAAAATAAAGACTTTAACTAATATATGGGAAGTGGCAATGAATGGCCACAAGCACAAACCATCTAGGGCTCAGTTCTAGAGATGACATTGCACCTGGAGTTCCCTCTATATGTGAAATCAAGCATCTGAATACAACACCTTTTCAGCAAAGCATTTTCACTGGCAAACATAGTGAGAGCTTTTCCCGCTTGTCTGAAGTTTTTGCATATTACAGTCCTTTCCCCACATGAGGGAATTTATGCTTTTAATATTATAATATACCATAGTAACCTGCATTACTTTCAGTAAATATATTCCTGTGATTATTTTGTATATCATCAGCAAGCTTAAATGAAAATGACAATGTCTAGAGATACTCTTAGCTGATAGCTGTATTTATTCTGTATGTTTATGTGCTGGCTGTCAAAACAGCTGTAAAATATGCATATGAGAATGTAGATTTCCTAGAAACTCAGAAAAATGAGAGTCCAGTCTACCGCATTTTAGATACACAGGCATTGCAAAATGTATCTCCATTGATGTTTTTATTACAGTCTGAAGTAGGGAGGGTTTTTAGAGCTTTGTAGGATGTCAGTAAGAGGATCTCTATCTATCCAATTCACTTACCAATTTGTCTGTTATCAAGTGTTTATCAGGCTGTGATGACTCCAATAAAGTGGATGGAACTCTAGAGGAGCCATGTGCCACTTCTGTATTAATACTTTTTTTTTCCTTTTAAAGCAGTTCTAACAGTTTCCCCCCACTGAGACAAAGTTACAAAAACATGATTCATTGTTGTCTTTTGAATGTTGTTGCTTGGAAAGTGTCAAACACAGGAAATCATGCAAGTTTTTCCCAGAATATTGTTCTTTGCTTGTGAGAACCCTGAATTGATATCCAGCTATAAAGCCACCATTTATGTTTTGCTTAACTTCTGCCTAAACCCTGGCTTAAGCATCACTCTGTTAACGTCAGTATTGGGTTTGAAGTGCAGAGTCCTGACTGCAGGACTGTGGTTTGGTGTATGACTCGCAACCATCCACACGCAGAGATGATTTTTACCCATACTGCCCAGTACTGATGACTGTATACATACTAAAGAAACCCTGTCTACCCATATGGGCCTACAGTTACCCCAAATTAGCCACAGAATGTGAGAGTCAAGTGACACTCTCACCCACCTAACAAAGTATCTATCACGAGTCTTCAGACTTTCTCCACTGGGTAAATTCACTGGATTGCATCAAAGATCTTCAGCAGTTAAAGGCAGGGTTTGATTTTTTTCTGCAAAGATGTTTTGAGACAGACGCTAGCTTGAACAGCCTACACAATCAAATCCACTCCTGTTAATTACAAATCTTGCTTCATATGAATGAATAAGCGTCTCTGCATCTGGTACAAGTCATGTTGCTAACATTTTTTTGTCAGGTGCTTGTCTTCATTTAGCAATTAAACTAGCACAGCGCTGAGAAGAGGCTTTCTAATTTGCATTGTGGCTAACTGCAAGAGGTCTAGGAGCAGTAGCACAGTGTAAGATTTCAGGATAGAAAAAGAAAAAAAAAATAGAATAAGGTTTTGGTATACAGGCCTTCAAAGAAAGCTCAGAGCCCAGGGAGGTTCCTCTTCCTAAGGAATTGTAATGGGAACTGGACAGCTGCTTGCTATTCTGTATGTGTGTTAGTACTGCTGGCTGAGCAACCAGTGAGTGTCATGGTTCAGGCACAGGCTGAGTAAACTCCTTTTTGGAGAAGCAACTTTGATTCTAAACACATTTCTGCCATATTTCTAGATGGTCTTCCATATCCTTTCTTTTGGATAAATATATCTTCAAAACACTTTCTCATGAAGAATATTATTTTATTTAACCTGATACACTCAAAAGAAACAGTATCTCCTTGATTCTGCACTTAGAAACCATGATGCAGCTCCAACACACACATATTCTGAAATTATGGTAACCTATTGCTTGCTTTTGGTCAAGGCACATGGTTTATATGGTGCAACCATGACAAACATTTGGCTATTATGCAGCATCTTAAAAATGTACTGGCACTTTTGCTTGGCTGGTTCAAGTAGTCTAACAGCTGCACACCATGACATCCATTTTTTGTGTGTAAAGGTATATTATATTTTAGGCTGATAACAGAAGCAGAACACAGGAAGTTCTGAGTGGCAGGTTCCCTGTTCTAATCACTTGTCTCAAGCTCCTTCACAGGAGCAATACTTTTTTTGGGTGATTAAAGTCACTTCAGATTGATAGATAAAGGTGTAAGACCTGGGAGAATCTAAATGTGAACCTGCTGTCAAGACACTTTACAGCATTACCTGAGGCATGCTATACTTACCCAGATATGCACCACCTGTCATCTCATATTGCTTAAGTACTTTAATTCTTTATTGGTATCACAGTTCATGGTAACTTTTCCCATCATTCCTACATTTATATCTTTGCTCCAGGATAATTATCCACTGCTCTAGTTCTCTCTGAGCTGCTTCACTGAGTTTCAGTCTGTCTTGATGACAGATAAATTATTTTTCTCCTCTGTACTATCTTTGATCTGCCCTCAGATGCAGCTAGCAAGAGATCTTGGGTCCTACTAATTTTTGAAATAGACTCCCATTTTAGCTTAAAGAGTATTCCATGGTTTCTGGTCTTCCCAAATTCTTTCTGGAGCCAGCTAAAGGGAAGCAATCCTGATGCTTGCAGGGTTTCACCCCCAGGGAGGAAGGAAAGTTTCTCCTCTGTGCATGCACCACAACTCCGTAGCCAACTTCACAGGACAGAAGCAGCCTTATTCTTATTTTAGCTACAACTGTAAATACTTCTTTTTTTTAACCTTTCTGTAAGAGACTATTTATCTGAACTCAGGCCCTGCTTATTCCATTCCCCTCAGGAATCTTCTGGCAGCAGTAATAGGTGTCTGTTTCAGACAGGTAACCTTCCCTTAGCTCCACAATCTTAGTCTTACGTAGAATAAAACTTGGTCAGCTTCACTGCTTCCAAATACTGGGGACAGCTACGAGAGAAAGGAGGAAGAGAAGAAGAGAAAGGTCTCACAAATTTGCCTTCTAAGTTAAAACAAAATTGAAGACTAGCATGGTATGTAAATTTAGGCTAGATGTTCAAAAGAGCTAATTTCTTGTGTAAGCACTTTAATGAAGTGGCCAGATGTTTCTCTGCGGGTACTGAGACCTCAGTTATGAATACGGAGCCCACCTGAACATGCTTTCCTGAAAGCCATTCCCCTTTGGTTCCCTCAAGTTTCTCAAATGTAATTAAACAGACATTTTAGAAAAAAAATAAATCCAGCTGTGAGATTTGTGAGCACTGTGACAATTTTACGAGAAAAAAAACCCAACAAACAAAAACAAACAGAAAAGCAGCAGCACCTTTTTGGAAGTACACTATCCATTGCCAAACACTGCATGGAGAACAAAACCACCAGTGGTACCGCTGGTGCCTTCAAGCTGCAGTGACAGCACAGCAGCAGTGACCAGAGATAATCTGGAAATATGTCCACCTTCCCCTTTAAAAGCTGGAGCCACTATTTCAAGTCTGGTGGCTGCAGAGGGAGTTGAGTTTTAATGAGTTTGAAGTCTTTTCATATGTTTCTTTTCTTCTCTTTCCAAATGAATTAAAGCTGCATCAGGCTGCAGCACCAAAAGCTAATCTGCCCAGTTCCCTGTCATGCTCTTCAAGTGGATCAGAATAACATATTAAATGAGAGCAGTGACCTGGGAGATTACAAGGAAGATTAATATCTGTGCTTCAGCACTTAAATGCATACATATATGTATATATTTATGAAGGACACATCCAAAATATATACATTTCAAGTATCTCAGGAAACGGAGTGGCAAGTGGCCTGCTATTATAAACAGAACGTTCTGTGTTTAAAAAATAATAATAATTTAAAAATCAATACACTACAGATTCCATTCTTCAAAGATTATTTGATTTAATCCATCCAAGTTATGAAAATTTACAGAAAGTATCACATCACAAACCAAGGAGGAAGAGTGTTCCACAAAAGCCACGTTTGTTGCACAAACACGCATCTCATTCGTGCCCAGTCACAAGTACTAGTAAGGCTCCAGTTAATGAGAGCTGATGCTTTATTGCTACCTAAAAATATATAAAAATCCATTTATGTATCTTAATGCAAGGCTTGAAAGAACACGCTTCCATGTGGCTAAGTCAGCATTTTGGTTTAACAGAGTCTGGATTTCTCACCCTGAAGGGAATTCAGCCCTCAGTGCAATGACAGGACAAGGCCTTTACAACACTTAAGCATTCAACACAGAGCTTAAATGAGGTTTGTGCTTTGCACCAGCCTCCCACTGACCTTCCCAGGGCTACATTTCAGCTGTTCTGAAGGCCTTCAGGGAGGACCAAGCCCGAGAAGTAGCAGTAAAGCAATAAATATGAATCCTTCAAGTACAAATTTAAAGACAACGTGGCTCCTCTCTGCTTGGCTTATATAAGTTCAGGCAGAAGTCTTCTATCGCATTTTGGACAAAGTGGTTTTAATTAACATCCATGCATGTCCATCATAATCAGGGACTGAACTGTGGGGCAGGGGGGAACACTCTAAAAAAACTGAAGTTCTGTATACTGAAGCTGAAAAGCCATGTGCTGTGGCTGGGGACTATAACAGACTCAATCTCTGTAAATTTAATTAAATTTAAATCTATACTGCAGATTTTCAAGGAGGTTTTTTGTCCCCAAAATATACTTGTTTCCTCATGTGAAGCAAAACTAAACAAAAGAATTGATATTATCCTAGCAAGAAAAAGAAAAGGGCCTGGAATGACAATGTAATTAATGCAGGCCTTTTGATTAAAGTCAATTTGCCTTCAACATCATGACTTACAATGTGCCCTAGGCCTGCATTAATAACCCACTAGCACATGGCTTCCCTGGTTGTTTCATTATTTATAATTTTTATTGCTTGTTAAAACAAAGCAACCTTAATGAGATTAATAAAATTATTTTCTTACTTAACTTTTAGTTATTAAAAGTAAAGAAGAGAGTTTCACTCCTCTCCGTGATAAATGGGAAGCAAACCTTCAGCTCTCCTCTGGCCTGCCTGGCTGGAATTTTTCACTATATAATAAAGTGCTGCAGGGATGTTTTCAGGGGAAGGTGGGTGTAGTTAACCCCTTACCGCTTGGGGGATTGGGGTTGACTGCTGTCACTACTACGACTCAACTGCTAATGCTCAACTAAGAATTTAAACAACAGATCCAGATAATATCACCAGTCCCACATCCAGCCCTGAAGCAGGCACAGAGGGCAGGACGGTCCCCACCGGGAAGGGGGTCCAGCACAAGCATTGCACGCTGGAGGCTCGGTTCGTGTTCACTAGGACACAAGTTGAACGTCCTCTGCACCCTCCTCCCCTCTCCTAAGCATCCTGCAGCTACACTCCCATCCGCACACGTTGTGCACAACTAGAAGGGCAAAGCCCAGGATGGATTTTTCAATTGCAACCATGTTTTTAGGTTACAGCTCTGGTGAAACCTGGCCAGAGCAGAGCACTGGCTAAAGCAGCTGGGTGTAAAGGATAATCTGAAGAACATTCATGGTATCACTTTATTTTAGGAAGTTGTCCATCAGAAGGGCCTTTTGCAATTAGGAAAAACTTTCCCCACACACCTCACAATTTATTAGTGGTATGAAATTCTGTCTTCTAAACTCTGCACTGAACAAAACAGGTGCAGCTTTTCCTCTACAAAATTATCCTCACCACCACAGGAAACGTACCTCTAATCAAAAGTGACTTTTATTTAGATTCCACCTTTACAATCCTTAAAATGTCATACTTCTGAGATGTCAGCAAAGGAACAATTGCACATATCCTTATCTAGGAAATGTAATTTTTTTTTCCTCGGAAGTTACTGAATAAACTGTTTCTTTTGAAATATACTTTGACATACAAAGTATAAAGTATACAAAGCAATTTAAAGACATATTGTAAAATAGTATTTTCAAGATCTGAGAAAAGCATAAGGCTCATTTAGAAAGATTTGTTTATAGTTACTGGGTTGAAATTCAGGAATACCTAAATTAAAAATACACAAAAAGAAAAATTACTTAGTGCAATTTTGAGCACCAGGCTGGTTTTTTTTTAGATCCACGTCTCCCTAATATGTTAAATCTTCTTTGTGAAATGACTTTGGTATTTCTGTGAAGGACATGGCTTCCTGCAAAAAGCATCTACTAAGAGCTTTATTAATTGCAAGAAGACTGCATTTACAAAAAATAAAAATCTACTTGGGCAATAAATACCTCATGTAATAGATGTACATCAGCTCAAGTGAATTTGGATAGCTAGAAACAGCTGTTCAGAATACTGATAGACTCAAAGAATTTAGTATTCTCTGATCACCTTTCTCTGAAATATTTGATTAACCTAGGAAGATACAAATAAATTCAATCAGACAAAGCCTGCAGAACCTATTCAGCATAAGGCTAGCATTTGTGCCATTAATAAGACTAATTGCTATCGATCAATTTGTTTCACTAGCAGTGGAGATGAAAAACCTGGAGCAAAGTAAGGGCTTGGCTTTCAGAGCAGTTCATTGGTACATGCTGGTACTGTAAATCACCTAGTGGTTTCAACATGACTATTCACTTTAACAAAAAAATACATAAAAAAATAAATCTTGCAGCTATTTGTCCTTAAACATCACAACTGGGAAAAGTGCCTTTGCATGCCAAAGCAGAATTTGAAGCCTAATTTGAAAAGGCATTTTGATTTCATTGTTCCAGGTGAAGATATTAAATACAGTCCCCCAGCTGCTTCTGAGGATCTGCAATTGTAGTCCACACTCAGATGGCAAGGGCTGCTTGAAGCACCAAGACCTGGAACTGCAAAGGACTTCCATCTGTCTTCCTACACCATTCTCTGCCACATCCCCCACAACTGAAGGCCTGGCTCAAACCACCCCTGCCCCTGCTGCCACCTGGAGTACGTTGCATCCCGCAAGACCTCCCAAGACTCACAGGGCTGTACCTCGTCCCTTCTTTTAAACTTAGTTATCAGGGATACTTTTTTTTCAAACAAATATTATCCTGCTTATTCTTTCCTGATTTCATTATGACTGACATTGTAACAACAGTATCCAGTGGCAAAGGAACTCACATACGCATGGGATAGATGCGGCACCTAAAACAGATTTATATCTTCCCTTGATATTATAACACTAACAAGTTTAGTACTCAAGAGTTGCAGGCTTCCTAGTGGCATCTTTATGAGGCCCAGCTGACTCTCCACCAAAATTTATACCTACTCAGGCATGTTCCCTGAACCACAATCACAGACACAATAAATTTAAAGCCTCCTTTATATGACAGTAGACACTTTTCAGTGCTTCCTTTACATGGCACAAGGGGGGAAAGCACTCTTCTTATTTGGCAAAACTCTGCAGGGCATTCTGTTTGTTCATCCTTGGTACTCACACATATTTTGCAGTTTGGGAAATACAAATATTAAGGAGAAGAAAAACAAGCTCAATTTATTGACTTAATTATCTCTTAGCCAGAAGCACATCCATGTATTTTGATCACTTCAGCAGTGGCCTGCCCTCCATCCACACTGTCAGCAGTGCTAAGCTGATGGCTTTGAAGCGTCAGCATGAACACCACAACAACAGTGGCAATGGGAAGATCTGCAAAAAGGCTTTGAAAGCTGGCAAATACACAGGACATCGATAAAACCTCGATTTCTTTTATTCATTCAAAATCAGCAGCAAAGCTTATATGCAGTACTGACAATGGTGTTCTATGGTAAAGTCCGAATGGCTCCAACAAATTTGGAAGCAAGGATGAATGTAGTCTACTGTATACATTTTCACCTTGATCTTTAAAGTACTGACCTCCATTTGAGCAAATAATCTGAGAGATCTGAAGAACTTCATAAAACCTGACCTGCTAATATATTTTCACCTGAGACAACTTCAGAATAGGAATATATCACATTATTGCTAAAGTTTAAGTTGGAGGAAGGTTTTAGCTGTAAACATAGCTGTTCAAATGATAAATATTTAAACACAGACTTCATGTCAGAGTCTATAAAATATAATATTCACCACTTAGTTGTAAGCCAATGGGAAATTTTAACAGAAGATAGACTACTTCTTTTCATGGTTATTTAAGGCAAATTAACAATGACAGTAATGTAATTTCCTTGGCATGACTCTTTTTCATTTCTTTTCAGCTGCCTCCTGCTAGAATCTTTAGAGAAGTTTAAACTGATTTCAGAAAATCCTTTGAAAAAATGCATTTTGCTATTATATATCTTTCAGGTGTTCACAGAAGTGCAGAAGAAAGAACATTTGCATTTCCACTTAAATGCTCTGTTTATACAGAGCTGTAGATGGGAAATGACAACATACATTTTCCAGGACCATAAATATTTACTTTCACTACACTAAAAAGTTAAAGTTTTGGATTGTGACCTGTTTCAGGTAACTCGTGCAGGAAGACTCCTACATAAGATTTTTGTAACGAGGTAAGCTGCTGAAGAACCAGTCTGATACAAAGCCTAATTAAAGGGTGCTGCAGGTTCACAGCTAGTGAACTTTGTAGTTTGAAATAGACTACTTAAACCAGTTTTTAGGTAATTATTTTCTGCTGTTGTATTGTTACAATAGTCACTGTATTAAAAATCAGCCTTCGCTATAAGAAGGAACTACTGATTGCAGCAGAAGCCTTTCCAGAGTTCCACTCATTTAGTCCAAAAGTGATTCTATGCTGTAACTTATTCTGAACATACACTGCCTAAAAATCATTTTCATATGTGCAAAACTATAAAAAACTCGAGAATTGAGGATTCTCATACACCAAAGCCAACAAAATTACTTTCTTTAGATTCAGTTGGGTTGAGAGGCCCTCTGTTGTCTTCCAAAGCCTGATAAAAATACCTCCAAATTCAATTCTTATCTTTGTCTTAACTTTAGTAGTCCTTGGAAGATATACCTTGGGAATACTGGATTCAGAGCTATAAATCATATATGTCATAGCTGAAGCTGAACTACAGTTTTCAGAGTCCACTGTACTTTAATCAAGATTTATGCTGTTAGGAAAAGACCTCAAAAGAATTCAGACTTTGGGCTCTCTCTCTTCCAGCTCCTGGTTTCTGCCACTGCAGATCCCAGTCAACAGCCAGTCCATTCCCACAATCCCACCAAACTTCACTTGCCTCCTCCATTGAACAATCTTTTCTAGCAGCATCACCTGAGTTACTTACTGTAAAGGACTGGCTGTTCAAGAATGAGAGGTTCTGGCAGACCTGATCTGATATTTTGACCCGCTTCTGTCAAGACATTCCTGCTACAAACCTCTGCTTCTTTGGGGAGCCTTACGGTCCCATGATGCGTGACTGCATCCTTGATTCCCCAAACTCTGCTCATAGCATTCGTAATTAATACAGGTCACATCATGTGTGTTAGAGTAAGATGCAATGAAATTAAATCTCTTGACAGCAAACTGACTTTTAGGGCTGTCTGCCAAGAAACCTAATTACTATAACCAATCATTTGCAGAAATTACAGAAAACCATCCTGCCAGTAGTAACTGTGCTGGTCTATGGGGGGAGGTGGAGGGAAATCAAAGCAAGAGAGTGGAGGTGAAGCCATTAAGTAGACAGAATGAAAACAATATTGATAAGTTTTGTAATATTTTTGCCTTAAATAATAAAATCTATGATTACATTCTCAGTGGGCTTCTCTTTTACTAGCGTATCTTAATTTTTAATGCCAGTGTTATACTTGACATAGCAACAAGAAAGATGACATTTTTGATCCCTTATTTTTAGGAAGTTTTTGGAAAACTATCTTGTGAAAATATAGCAAACTGCATAGGTATTTTCATGAAGGCAGCCTCAGAGTTGCACTGCAAAAATCAAATGACTGGGGTGGAGCTACTTCTTCATTTCTTACACTATTAGGTTGCCTAGTATCTGACAAAATTTGCTTCAAGAGAAGTGTACTCCATTCCAATAATTCAGTTTATTTTGTTCAGGGTTTTTTTTTTGTTCATTTTCAAATTTCTCCCTCAGGTAACATCTGGAAGTGGTATTAAGCAGCCAATGTTGCTTTTCAGAAATGACATCCAGAGCTAGTTCCTTTTCTTGGGAGGTCCTGCCAATGCTTAGACTTAACAGCCAACAACTCTCCCATTGCAAGTTTTCTGTTCCAGTTAAAAATGTTTGTAACTCACTGAAACAACACGGAGGAGGGAGAGCAGTTCATGCTGTTTCTGGATACATCTGCCTAAACGTAAGCTGCTCTCACAGGTATTTTTATCCCATATTTTGTTATTGAGATATGGTACCACGATGAGACAAATGCAGTTATTTTAAAAACTTTTCTCTCCCCTCTGGCTTGTTGTATAAATAAATATTTTTTCCATAAAACCCTTCCTAAAATAACTCAATTAATATAGTAGTTGCCACAAAGTACATCAAGAATCAATAATTAATAGTTCAAAATGCCTGTATTTTCCTTTATGCAAATAAGCTCCTATGTCAACAAAGTGTTATCAGAGAGTACTCTAGTAAAGAAAGACATTAAGGGAGTTTCAGCTTTGTTTTTCCTTTCTCTCAGTAGTCTTCATTAATATAATAAAACTCTCATTATAAAATCATTAGTGTAAATGCAAATAAAGTTTTACATTGTTAATGTCCCCACCAGGTCCTTAATCACTTGAAAAGCCATGCTGCATTAAGTAAAACATTGATTACACATGATAAAAGGGAATGACGTAGAAGATGTTACATTACCTTACACTGAACTATCAAGAGAACAGGGTAGTCTTTGTGTTCAAAACTATTTTTCTGTATTGGTCATATGTTGGAATCTAAAAAGTCCTAACTGAAAACTTAGGCAAACCTCCAGACTTCAGTTATCTAAGGAGACCTACACCTCCTGGACCTCTCTACTGCCCGTTGCATGTTGCCCCTGACCCAGTTCACTCCTCCCCCCCTTACCATACCTTACACTGATTAACCAGTGGGAAATGATGAAGCCTCCATTCAGGAACTTAGATTAAACAATGCAGCATAAAGCTATTGAATGCATTTTCATCATAGTATTTTTCCTGCAACCACTCTGCATCTAGGAATCATTGATGTGATATTAACTGTAGTCACCATGAGACATCAAGAAAGGACTGCACTAACCAACCACCAAATTACGGGAAACAGGATCTGCACAATACAGACAAATACCTCTGATTTAAGGCAGAAGAGGAAGAGAGACAAAGTTGCAGACATATTTTCGGCTTTGAGTCCTATATATTGCTACTGAGAAAACACAGGTGCTTACACATTGAACTATTATGCCATATTACTTGTAGAAAGAATTGCTATATACATTGTAAATGTGTGAACATGGTATGACTGGAGCGTAGAAGAGCATCTTGATCTGGAATCTCTTTTTTTCCTTGGTTTCTACCTAACCAAAGTTTTTTTGTGCTTCCAGAGAAAGTCATTAGGACTATTCTAATTAATTAGTCCAAGAAGGAAGGGGGATGATTGCACTAATAATCATAAACAGATCAGATAGAGATTTAAAGTGTGAAGCCAGATACAAGGCAATAGATTAAAATAGCTCTTCCAAATTTGAGAGGAGCATATTCTAATGAAAGAAGCTGGTAACTCCTGGTCTTAAAATGCTCTTAGAATAATGTACTTTTTC
This sequence comes from Anhinga rufa, assembly GCA_013400875.1. Lineage (NCBI taxonomy): Eukaryota > Metazoa > Chordata > Aves > Suliformes > Anhingidae > Anhinga > Anhinga rufa. The sequence continues at coordinate 7,189 of VZTV01023438.1, read as the reverse complement.
ATAATCCAAAAATTAAAGGAACAAAAAAAAAAAAGAGACATAAAGTTTGAGTAAACCGGCAACAAAAATGGAAACCAGGGTTCCCGACTTCTGATATTCACCATCTGTCAAACCCAGTGGCCTACCTCAACTCAGCACGGGTCCAGTCATGGGATGGCAACCTACAGCCACTGTTATTTTGTTAGCAATCCAAGTGACAAGCGGGTCCAAGCCTGCTGCTGTTTTATGTGACCAAGAGTTACATGTTACTTGATGGCAGCTCAAAGTTAAACAAGAAAATCAATTCTCCTAGGAAACTGCTTGTAAATAATTTTTAAAAAGGAAACACTATTAAAGTTGTAAGTCAATTATTTGAATACTAGGAAATGCCAAAATTAAGGTTGTCTGTACAACTTTAATTCAGCCTCTCAGAGACCTTCTTTCAACCAGGCCCTGTATGCATGATGATAAACTCTTTAATTACAGAAAGCAACATCCAAATGAGTTCTGCCAGGAGACATGCCAGTCTTCTGAAGTGAGATCAAGGAAATGATCTCCTTTTCATCTCAACGTATTGTGTGATGCAGTCATTGTTAGCATATTGTAGCTGCTATTTCCAAAGGGGCTTCCCAGATTTACAGCTTAGACAAGCACTGAATACCTGAGGCTTTCAAGTTAGTTAAGGAACAACAATGAATGCTCTCAACATCTGGTAAGTGCATTGGGGGGGAGGGGG
>VZTV01023436.1:16001-51909 GCA_013400875.1 Anhinga rufa | reverse complement strand
TGTTTTGTTTTTTTTTGTCCAAGTCCACAGCTCTGTGCAGCATTGTGAAGTCTGAGAGAAGGTAGATCATTATCCCAACAGGCTTGTGGTCTAGCAGCTCATCCCTTCAAGATGTTTGAAAGGAAGTTTCCTACACAGAAGTCGGGGGGTGGACAGGAGAGGGCAAAAACAAGCACTGAGATCTGTTTTGTATTTTGTTAAGCTTTACCCTCAGCCACTGGTGGCTCTTTTTGGGGTATGATACTCTTCTGAGGACTCAAAAACAATACAGGCAGAACAGGAGTAATTGCCATGATAGCAAAGAATCGCTGTTGCAGGTTAGCTAGCTGAAAGGTCCAAAAGCTTTTATCAGCATCCAGGACAAAATTAACTCCAAACTACTCTGTGATGAGTCATGACTTACATTAAATGCCAGAAACCTCTATTCCCCATGCCCACCCTCTTCCCCTCACAATATGCCACCTTGAGCTGTGGCACTCTAATCCCTGGTATACTTAAGACACCATCTTCTTGTGCCTCACTGTTGATCTTGTTTGGTATGTTCAGTACAGCACTGATTTTATTTTGTTTGGGTTTTTTGACACAGGAAACGGAAGGCTGGATTCTATCCCTTTTAACATCAGAGCAGCAGATCTACATTCAGATATCTTTCTTCAGCCTAGGCACCAGGGCTTGGAATCTAATGCATTGTAAATCAAATTCATTGCTTCCCTCCCCACCCAGCTACCTTGTTTTGTGTTTTATTTTGTGATACATTTTTACTATACTATTTTTAAAGAAATCCTCTGTATTTTTCATTTACAAAAGTATTATCAAATATATGCTGCTACAAAGACACCATACACACATACACATACAAATGTAAAGATTCCTACTGTCCACTGAGGAAGTCCCTCCCATTACATACAGTAAGCTAATTAAACTGTACTATACTGCCAACCGTGATTAAACAGAATGTGGCAATTCTGCTTATGATCTGCCAAAGCATACTGCTGTCCAGCAACTCAACAGTAAAGAATAGTTACGCAAGGCTAACTAAGCCTCTAAACTTTGCATTGGGCCTTTTTCTGAACTCATGTTGATGTAAATTAGAAGTACATGTGGTAAAGTCCATGTTGTAACCACAATTTCTGGTGGGCATAAGAAGAAGATTCTGTAATGTATATTATGTGATGTTAACATCATTGGAGAGTGGCTTAATGGAAGGCATCAGTGTGAATTTTACCTGAGTTTTATTGGTAAAATATTTGAAAATGTAAAAAAGATGAGAGGACATCATGTCATTCAGAGAAAGATGGACCAAATCTAGCCAACAGGAGCCTTTGAGGCTTTTTGGCTTACAGGCAGTTCAGGTATAGCTCTAAAGCTGGATGATCCAGGATCCAGGAGTGCGAAGCAGGCGGACCACTGAAGCTTGCACTTCCCACTTGCCATGGGAGTCACTACCTGCCTGTAACCACCATCCCTTACCTGTGTAAATTATGAAGTAGATGTTTAGCGGCTGTCTGCTAGGTGAATGCTTTTGATACATGGGGTTGGGTCCCAAAGTTTGACTGCCCCCAAGATGGAGAGAGAAGGCACCAGTTATGTTTACAGGTGAAACTTCGCTATTTTCTTACAGAAGGGTTGTATTTATGTTATGCAGAACCCTCAGAGGGTCCTGGAAAAGGCCTCTCGAGTATACAAAAGGCAGAAATGCTCAGCTGAGCAAGAAATACTGAGAGCATACATGCTGTCAGACTTCTCTTTCTCACACTATTGATTCCATTGCATCTGAGGATAACACACACCTGAATACCATCATTAAGTCATGCTCTAATGAATCCAGATGCTAAGACGTACCTGTGGTTAAGCAGGGTGGTGGAATTACAGGGTGGAAATCACATGCATTTTTTGAGGTCAAATGTTTAGTAATTATTGTCATTTAGCAAAAGGTCTGATCTGTAAAAGATGTTAGAGTGAGAACCTGAGAGTCATTGATCAGAAGTTCCATTTTTTCCCAGTAATAATAGAAAAGTGTGACTTGCAGTCAGCACTGGGAAAGAAGGAGGAGAAATAAATTTTACCTTCTGTAGGATTCCCATTAGTTAGGTAACTGCTTAGTTACCCTCCGGATTAAGAGTGTGCACAACCTGCCCCACCCCTCCCCTCTTTATAGATTTAACTTCCTTTGGTGAATGCATGAACTTGGACACAGGAAAGTGATATGATACCAAAATGAGCTCCCACTTAGCATAATAAGGCACTAGTAAATGTTGACACATAACTGACCTAACTGATGGCTGTTAGCCCAAGACCAGAAATGAGGAAGAAAGAAACAATCAAAATTTTGAGCCAGTAAAAGCTTTCAGCCAATTAAAAGAAAAACAGATAGGTAAATAATAGGAGTCATTAGGGGATCAGATTAATGTGAATGTAGATTTCTTCCCAGTGGGAGCTGCAACCAGCTGAAGAGTTGTTGTTTCAGCTCCCACAACCTTCTTTTTCTAATGGACTCTGCTAGCACGTAGCAACAATCTTCCGTCTCCGAGCTCCACAGCCACCGATGTTTACAGCTTTGCCTGAAGTTAACATCAGTAAACAACGTCCACATTTCAACCCGTGGTCACCACCATTTGTAGGCACTTTGTTCCTTGACCTCCTTGCTGCCTTAACAGCACATGAATGGAAGCTGCAGTGAGCAACACAGGACTTCTCAAGGGAAAGAGTGCATGGATGAGAAAAGCAGATCTTCATTTATATGTCACTCTCATGTTTTGGTCCCTTTTACAGTGTGCTTCTCTGGTGTGTGCCCTGGCTCTGCCCTGGTGATCTCCAGGACAGAACAGCAGTGGTGAGGACAGTGCTTAGAGGTGGCAGGACATTGTTGGAGTCTTTAGGGCTGCGGGTTGGCTTTTAGCACTCCAGCTTCACACTAGTGACTAGTACACGGAGTCCCAGGATCAATCCCGTCAACACGTTTCATAAGGAGATGTGGTGGTAGGACAGAGTAGCTGAAACTAGAGGCTGTTATATTAGTGCTGTTGATAATGTTTCGATACTTGCTGGAACACTTTTCCCTCCCTACCCAGTACTGTATTGTCATTTATGTCACTGCTTGTTGTGTGTTTTAAACAACTTCTATGTGATGCACTTTACACTGTAAATAAAGTTGCACCCTGTTTAGTACCCATATAGAGGCAACATTGCACTCTTTTCTTAATGCCTTGCAACAAAAATACTGACCTACCCTTTAGGAGCTGCTGGCAAAGCCCGAGTGTTAGAGAAATGGAACTCCACTCAAGGGAAAAGACAAAATAATTGCCAGTAATCTTAAAAGGATGTGCTGGATTAGTCCAGGTTTGATCTTCAGATAAAAATGCAGCTAGCATCTAATTTTTCAAATTCATTCTGCTGCTAGGGCACATTTTAAGATCTGTAAAGGCCAAATTTACCACTGGCATAAACAGATGCATTAAAACCTGTTTCATTCACTGCTTGCACCAGGTGAAGATATGGCTTCTTTTATTCTGCACCAGTACTGCAATTTTTAAAGCTATGGAGACACCCATATTCAAAGACAGTTGAGGTAAAAAATGTACTACAGAAAGAAAACTCTCTTAACTCAAACACCACTCCTCCAAACAAGGAGCATATATGACAGCAGTCAAAAGATTTCGGGTGTGGTGTTTTTGAAGGTAAAGTTAGTAAGCCTTTGTCATGGTTTAACCCCAGCCGGCAGCTCAGCCCCACGCAGCCACTCGCTCACTCCCACGCAGTGGGATCGGGGTGAGAGTCAGAAGGGTAAAAGTCAGAAAACTCATGGGTTGAGATAAAGACAGTTTAAGAATTAAAATAAAGTAAAACAGTAGTAGTAGTAGTAGTAGTAGTAGTAATAATAATAAATATACAAAGCAAGTAATGCACAATGCAACCGCTCACCACCCGCTGACCAACACTGCCAGTTCCCGAGCCATGATCACTGCTTCCCCAGCCAGCTCCCCCCAGTTAATATACTGGGCATGACATCATATGATATGGAATATCCCTGTGGCCAGTTTGGATCAGCTCTCTTGGCTGTGCCCCCTCCCTTCCCGGCTTCTTGTGCACCCGGCAGAGCAAGGGAGGCTGGAAAAGCCCTTGACTAGTTCAGCGCTGCCCAGCAACAACCAAAGCAGCAGTGTGTTATCAGTGTTATTCTTACACTAAATCCAAAACACAGCACTGCACCAGCTACTAGGAGGAAAATTAACTAACTTTATCCTGGATGAAACCAGGGCAGCCTTTCAATGTTTTGATAAATAGGCATAAGTGGAGACTTTGAAGTGCAAAAAGTGTCCATGTTTCAAAGCCTCCCCCTAAACCACAGGCCCAAAAGGTGGTGTGAGGTTACAGACAGTCCTGTTAATGAAGCACTGAAATTTGACGTGCGTCTGATAGAAAAGATGCAAATTTACATCTCAAATTTACAATCCTCCAAATGCTGGTAATAATCCTGAGTGGGAACAGCTGGGCTGCCTTTGCACATGGACTCAGATCTTGTGCATGCTGTAGAAATATAAAGTGCTGCCTTATTTAAGAGGAATCTGGTAAGAACGGGGCTCTTTTCCTGGCCTTGTCCTCTTTGCCATGAAAACTGAACAAGCTAAAACACTGAAGGGAGTCTGCTGACACCTGTGTCTCTCTGCTCTTGGAAGTACAGTGCGAAAGGCATGAGTGTCGGCTCTGATCTCGGGGGGCACTGGACAGGGTTAGTGTGTGCCAGCAGTTGTTACCGTGAGAAGTCACCTTTTTACCTTGAGGACAGATGGAGCAGTGATCTCTTTTGCATCTCAGCACAGGAACAGTTTGTGCATCTCAGACTTGTCTTAGAGCAGTTCGGATCCTCACAGCAGAAAGGATCCCTGCTGCTTTTACTGCACTGCAGATGATTTTCTGGGAGAACATACCCCCACCACACATTCCCAGCAGTGGGAGGCATGCATTGCAGTACTCAGAGGCAGGCCAGGTGGAATAGGCAGCACCATTATTGATTTCTTCCTCTAAGGTTATTTCCAGTCATGCACTTCTTTGCATATCTGTCCCATTTATGACGAGCTCCTCTCCCTGGACCAGGGCTGCATTTCCATTACCCTTGCTTTCTAGGCTGACATGTTGCTTGTGCCTGCCAATATCAAGGTCTGCATGCTTGCCACCTCTCCCAGCTGAGCTCGAAGCACTATAAAAGCTCTTCATTAGCTGATTGATGTGTTTCTTTGGTGCAGACTGGTCCATCCTGCCAGACGTTGCTCACATGGATGGACAAGCACAACCACCTTGTGCTACAAGAAGCACTGTGCATGGCCTAGTGGATAGGACACCGTTTCTCCCAGCCAGTGGCAAGATGTGTCACCACAAGAAAGTTAACAGAATTGTAGAATCATAAAGGTTAGAAAGGACCTCTAAGATCAAGTCCAACCATCAACACCACCATGCCTCCTAAACCATGTCCCAAAGTGCCACATCTACACATCTTTTGAACACCACCTCTCTGGGCAGCCCATTCCAGTGCCTGACCACTCTTTCAGTAGAAAGTTTTCCTAACACCCAATCTAAACCTCCCCTGACACAACCTGAGGCCATTTCCTCTCGTTCTAAGGCTAGTAACTTGGGAGAAGAGACCAACACCCACCTCACTACAACCTACTGTACCACCTACCAATTCATGTAGTCAAGCGATGATGATCTTGCTGTGCTTTATCTCAGCAGCCTCAGGAAATCAGTTTGCCCTTATACAACCAGGTGGCAAAAAGCAATCACTGTAGTCGCCACTCCCTGCTCATTTACACTCTGCAAAAAAATCCGGGGCTTTCTCTGTTGCCTCTTAGTCATGCCTTCCTTTCCTTTCCCCTCCTAACTGGTTCCTCAGCACGGTCTGTTTTTTTTTTATTTGTTTCCAATATCCTGGATGTCGTACTTCCATCGCTATTGGAAGAGGAACATCATGATTTTTGAAGCTAACTCAGAAGTGACCAGGATTCATTGGACGTGAAACAAGCAGCCCCAGTGGCTGGGGGGAATGCACAGTGGGAAGCATGATTAAGCTGTGCAACTGCTCGTGCAGGCAGGGCTGGCAGCCTCTGCAACACGCAGCGGCAGCTCTGAGGAACTGAGCAATCCTTCAGCTGCTGCTGCCTTGCCTTGCCTTGCCATCCCTTCCTCTTACACTCCCTGGCCATGCCTCACATTTTACACGTACAGGCTGTGCTTGCAGCCACTTGGGGTGGAGACTGGCCCTTGAATTTGCCAGGCAGATACCTAAAGCATGGAGCAGAGGCATATCCAGACTGGCTTGCAATAGGTGGAGAGAAGATGCTGCTCCTTTCTCCCCCTGCTCCACAGCAGCCTGGGATCTCCCTTTTCCCTGACACCTGCTCCACTGGTGTGGCTTACAGTGGATTTGTGCATCTGTGCTTGTGCAGCTCTGAGCACGGGGCTACTGCATAACAGATGGGGCCATGAGCATGGTCCTAAGCTGGTGCAAGTGGGCACAGGAGTCCAGCGATGTGCAGAGACCCCATCTGCCTCGTTCATGCACAGTAGACAGGTCCCAAATATTGCTAAGTGCCAAGGGAATTATAAAAGGAATTGGTGCTCTTGGCTGTTTCTGCAGGACTGTAATGTCAGCTGCGAGCCTCCAAGCCACACCGAGCACCGAAGCCAGGCTGCATGGCCATCCCCAGCTGAGCCGGGGAGCCAGCTGATTCCCTAAGCAAGGGGCAGGTTCACAGCACCTTCCACAAAAACCTAACCTCACAACAGGACCTCATCCTGGCTCTGCTGCTGGCTATCCCCCCCGGGAGAGGAGGGGGCAGCCAGGCACCAAGGCCAGGCAGCAGGCATGGGAGACCAAGAAGGGCTCTGGTGTCTCCCACACCCTGACAGTGGGGTAGGGCAAAAATGCCTGCAGCCATTACTGACAGCATCGAACAAGGGCAGCCTTGGAGCTCTGCCCGGGGAGAGCCAGCCATCTTACCCAGCATGGGGCGTTTGAGAATTCTGGTAAGGGCAGCACCCTGCAAATGCCCTTTTTCCATGCTGGAAAAAAAAGGATGGCAAAATGGGAGGATGTGTGGTATGACAAGAACGGAAACCTCAATAAAGCTGCACTTCAGAAAGCACTTAAGTATATGGTCATGTCATACAACCATTAAGGGTACTTAGCTGCACCTATGCAGTTAAAAACAAGCTTAAGCATTTTTCTGGACTGCAGCCTTAGTCATTACAGGATTATAATAAATATGAAAAACTGTGCCTGCCCTGCAGACACCGGTGAGATGGCTGCTAAGTGCCTGGCACTGGATTTTGCTGTCAGCTGAATACAGAAGGTTGATAAAAGAGGTGGCTGCCCAGTCAGGTATTGCTAGGCCAGATGTCTGGTTTGATTTTATTAAATAGCTTGGTTAATGATCTAGGGTAAGGGATAAACAGCTCATTAATTAATCCTGCTGCTAATAAGCAGGGAGGTGCTGTAAGCACCTGTGGGAATAAATTACATAAAGGAAGGATAATCATATTAAGGGGAAATGACGTGAAATTAAAGTTAGAAATGACAAGTCAGTGCTTCCTGAGCAAAAAACCCAAAACAAGTGTGCCCCTGGGGAGGGAGGGGGGGAGGGAGGTGTGAAGGCATGCCGATGTCCTGGCTATTCCCACCCACACCAGGTGTGGATTTCCTGCTTGGGAAGATGCAACACTGGCAGAGTCCTTAGCATGAGAGAGGAGAGCAAAATAAAGACAAGCCCACAGTGCAGTGATGATGCAGCAACAGAGCCTGTGTGATTTTTGGTTCACCTCTGTGTGGGTGCCGGCAAGGTGGTGATTTCTCTCTGGCCAGCACCAGTGAGATAACGTTGCTGCCATTCCTGCATGTGCTGCCATATGAAGCAAGAGGCTTCCGGCAGCTGGTGTCCACATGGGAGGAGGAGGAATGTCTCCAGGGCTGGAGGCGCCGGGCTCTGAAACAGAGATGGATGAATGAATGAATGAATGCATGAGTGATGGCAGATGAACAAGGGAAAGTAAATACAGCCAGGCAGGGGGAGCAGCCCCTGGTCATGCCACCAAGGATCACACTGCACAGCAAAACTGGGAAAGCTGGCTCCTTCTGGGAGCCTTGGCTCTAGCATTTCCCTCTTGCTCAGAGTGCCATTTTTGCACCCTAATGTTCTTAAAGTATGGGGTGCGCTTAATTTCATCCCTGGCAGGACTACATAAACCAGACACAGGTGTCTGCCATGTACAAATACCATGTCTGAGGCCGCTTTGGAGAGGAGTCGCTGAGTGTGGCTCTGGGGATATGTAAAAAACAGGACTGATGATAAGTAGAGCAAATACCCAGTTGTACCAAAAAAGTATATGTGCTTTTTGGGATAGCTGTGGGCTGGGCTCTGAGAAAATCCTGGACTTCATCAGTTCATTTAGTGTAAAACTAGACGTGAGACAGCATGATAAACACTCTGTACACTCCAGAGAGCTCACTCCAGCAGGTTTCTTGTATTTCTGCTTTCAAGAAGCTACTGAGTTTTTTTGAGTCTTTCAGGGTATTCATGAAAAGATGCAAAAGTAGTGAAGAATGCAAGCAGTCTGCCTGGGGTTGAGTGACTCAGGCTACACCAACATTGGCACTTTGGAAACCATCAAATGCTTAAGTACCGAGGATTAGGAGGATTAGAAGAAGGAGCCATGTCCCTCCACCTACATTTCAAAGAAAATCCATAATTGGGCCTTAGGGCAATAGAGATAAAAGCTGAGCAGCAGAAGTGAAGGTGTTGTAGGCTTTGCACAAGAGCTCTCCTTCACTGGTGCCAGACTCAGGCTCCCAGTCTGACCCAAAAAGGCTCAGGACCCAGTCATGTTTGAGACGTGGTTGGGCGCACAGTCTCCCTCGGCCCTGTTCTCATCACCGATGGGTGTCTTTGGATCCAAAAGCAGCTGTAGATATCCCTAGCAATCGGTGTTCGGAGTTGGGCAAAGGCCCTTCTGTGGAGTTTAATGAAATTCAAATCGAACTGAGGATCAGGATCTATCTGAGGCATCAGTGGGCTACAGAAGGAAATAACAGCTGGGGTGAATACCTGTTGAAGGACAACAAAGAGCACAACTGGATATTCCACATTGTCCAATACCCCCAAAATTTCCACTGGACTTGAGCATCACTTAATCCAGAAAATCTCTGCTATGAGAAAACATTAATGGCTGATATGCCCCATCACATGAGCTATTTCTATTCATGCACACACGCATGCACAGAGGCACAATGTCTGCCATGCGTGGTGGGGAAGCAGCGCCTGTGCTTGTGCTAGCTCCAGTGCAGTCTCCCTGCTCTGCACCAAGGCATGGAGGGACTGTGGGCTGCAGGGGGCAATCCAGATCAGCTACCCATGGTTAAAGTGACTTCTCCTAATTTAAGAACAACAAAAGCCTGCTGGTGGGAAGTTTAGTCAAGCCCTGCCCATGCAGGCAGGGTGAGGCAAGCAGGCATCCTCAGGGCTACAAGGCTCTGAGTCAGACCCACGGCAGTTGGTGCTCTGCCCAGCACCAAGACCCCTCCTAGGGGCAGCGCCGCTCCTCACAGCAGCCATGTGGAGAAGCAATGCCCAGAGCATTGTCTCGGCTGCCTTGGAGGACCTGTATATGGGTGCATATCCCCATAGAGCTCACGTGCAACCAGCCTCCTGGAGAGGTGGTTTTGGGCCAAAAGTGGGTGCCATGCAGCCTGCAGGCATGCGCCAGGTGGGGAGCGGGCCAAGGGGGACTCAGAGCAGATCGGTCTAGTGGGGAAAGTCAAGAGCCTTCCTGGGCAACAAAGCTGCTGTCCCTCTGCAGATGGACGGGGAGCTGCACAGGCCCCTATCTCTCTAACTAGCATGTGGCTGTCATGTCAAAACCCAGGGGTGGCCTCCAAGAGCAATGCTATGTCCTGTGTCCCTGTTGTCCCAAACTGTCACTACAGAATTCCTCAGTTCCCCCATACTCAAAGGCAGAGCTGGCTGCCAAGGCAGCATCCCAGGCTTTTACGTAGGGGTGCCAGGAGCTCCGGCTCCTCTGCCATCTCTGCCTAGACATGGTGGGTAAATGGGACGGATACTGCTGCCAGTCTTTGTTACTGCCACACCGATGCATTGTCGCAGCTGGGTTGGTTTGACACTCTTCTGCTGCCAACACTACACGTGGATGTCGCTCACTGCAACGCCAGGCTGCTGCCCCAAGCGTTACAGGTCAGATCCTCTGCAGATGGGCTTGAGCTTGACCTGTTTGCAGACCACAGCCATGTGTAATTAATTTCCATAGCAAGGCTTGCAGGCACTGATGTCATCTACAAAGATGGGGAAACTAAAGCACAGGCACTGAGTAATCTGCCCAGCCATGCACTGGAGATGGAGAGATACAGTCTGGGCTGGAGCTGGGACTTTCCAGCTCCTCTCCTAGGCTGTACTGCTGCCAGCCCATGACTGCCAAGCAGAGCTTGTGCTCAATGGCTGCAGGGGCTCTCAGAGGTGTGGTTGGTGTCTGAGGATGCAGGGGAAAAGTCCCACATGTCACCACTACCAGGGTACCCTCTGCCTGAAAGGCAGACAGGGGACTATGCAAGAAACCCTGGGAGAGCCACATGTCTGATCATGTAGGGGATAACCAGGACCATAAAAGCAGCAAATAGTTGAAAGTGGGGAGAAATAAAAAAAGATCTGCAATGGATAAATAAACCTGAGTCTTGGGATGCAGTGAGTTTGGGCTTTCTGGCTTACTGTTTGTTCCCTTTTTGTAAGTGCATGCAGAGCCTGTCCTGGCACAGCTCTGCAGACAGCCAAGGCAGGCTCTCAGCTACTTGGTCTTTGCAAAGTTGCTAGAAAGTGGCAGGATTTTCGCTTCCTTCCTGCTCATTAGTCACTGTATCAGCAGCACTGTCCACTAGATCAGTTTGCAAGACTGATACAACCAGATGGGCNAAAAAAGAGAAAAAACAAAAAAAAAAAAAAAAGAAAAAAAAAAGTCAAAAGAAGCCAGCTGCATCAGAAGTTTGTTTCACGATGTTCAGGCTTGTCTGGAGAGATCGAGGTCAGACCTGGTGTATTCCCACTTGCTGGGAGAAGGCAATGGGCAGCAGCCGCCCTCGCCCCCACCTGCCCACCCCCGGGACAGAAAGACTGGCAGGCATGAGAAAAAGCTTTTAGCTCTGCTGTCATTTGCCATAGCCACACATCCCCATATCCATCTACTGGGGGTCCCAGTAGCCTGTGTTTTGCCTGCTGGTGCAGCTCCTGACACCGATCAGCCTGGCAGTCCCCTGACAGAGGACCCCCATCCTGCTCATGCATAGAGATTTTGGGTGGGGGATTGGACCCTGCATCCCTGCTGAGCAACACACTGCTCCCACGCCAGTGCAGAGAAGAGAGGCATTCAACGGGAGGCTCCTCTGCCTTCCCCCAAAAGTGGTGCTTGCGCCTGGGCACAGTTTGCCAATGGACTCCCCAGGGTGCTGCTAGGCTGCAGTTTCAGCGGGTTGCATCAGCCCTAACATGTGAGCCCGATGCTTGCAGTTTTGGGGTGGCTACCAGCAAAGCAGCATCCCAAGGGTAGATGCAAAAACACCCTCTGCCTGCAGCCCCAGCAGCTGACCCTGGAGAGACCAAAAGAAGGACACCAGGGCTGGGCTGGGTCCTCCTGGGCCCAATAGGAGATGTTGAGGAGCTTTGCTACCTTGGGCAAAACCCTCTTTTGAGGGTCCTTTTCTGAAGGATTTTTGCTGTGGCCTTGGTGAAAATAGTCTGACATTCAGCTGCTGTTTTTTTCCTGGAACAGGCTTTTCTCAATGCCTTTTCTTCAAAGCATCCTCTGGGAGGAAGGAGTGTTTTTACCAAATAAGCAAAGCAAGTGCTCCAGCTTGGCCAAAAGAGTCAGATGAAGATGACTCCATTTCCCTGCCAACCCTGTGATGTTTCGGCCAGGGTTTGATGCAGTGTGACTGATAAGTCCAAATAAAATGCTCCTCTGAGCTGGTCGCATTCCTGGACGGCCTTCAATCTCACAGTAGGACTCGGCTCTCCTGGGAGCCCGAAACTGTCCCCTGTGCCCTGCCACTCTCTGCAGCTTCCCCTTACCACCCCCCTGCCTCAGCCTGTCCATGCTAGAGCTGAACCGCCCTTGCAGCCGAGGAGGGAATGACCAAGACGTGGTTTGGCTTTCTCTGTGCTGTGTGTAGCTGCAGCTGTACATTTCTCCTGGTCTCTGTTAGCATCTCATACAGGTTTTTTGTATTTTTTCCCTTACCTTTATCCTGCTTCTGCTTTTTTTTACCCATGAGACCCAGCAACCATGTCCAGATGGAGCTTTTTTACATGTGGCATCAGCAGCAGTGTGTCCCCACTAAATGCTTCAGCAGCTGATGTTCAGGGCAGGAATGCAGCCCAGTGAGCTGGGCCAGGGCTTACAAGGCTCCTACCAGCTCCACAATGGGCTCATGGCTTGCGCCTGGGCAAACCCCTCATCCCCCATTGGTTTCCATGTGGACCTCAGACACAAGCTGCCTTTGCCAGGAGGGCATGGACAGACCCACACAAAAGTGTGGGCTGCATGGGGGCTTGCACAGGGGGAAAAGCCTTTTCTCTGCCAGCAACAGGGCCCCAGCTGAAAGCTAAAGCCTAACCCACACTCCTGGTCCACAGCTCCATCCCTCCTGCCGCCCCTGGCAGTGCCTGCAGTGCTGGCATCCCTCCATGGCTGCCATGCCCAGAGCACATGAGCCCTCTGTTTGGTTGGACGTGCCATTCTGTCCTTAAAAGTGGCTGTAAACACACTTCTCCACTTTCTATTATTTTTCTGCAGCACCCAGGAGTTTTTTATATTTAATATATTATTTAGTACCCCAGTGTGGCACAGTGGGAAGAGTCCCCTGATCCCACAGTCAACCCCAGCTCTCCGATCTCTGCGGGAGGGAGGATGTCAGGGGTCCCATGCCTTTCACAATAAGCTATGTTTGCTATGTTCTTCTTCTTTATCACATCTGCTCATGGTCCCCTGGGGTGTTTTTGTTCCTGTTTGTCTTAATTTTAATTGCACAGACACAAGGGGAGGGGAAAGGAAGAAGGAGAGGTAAGCAGGCAGGGAGAAGGGAAACATCTCTGCTCTTCCCCTTCCCAGTGCTTACCCCCAATTCCAAGCATCTCCAAGGCCACCTCTCCAGGGTCAGATGGTCTCAGGGCCACACAGCGCCCAAGGACTCAACATCCAAAGGCATTCTTTTGTTTTCCGTTTTCGCAGCTGAGCATGCACCCAGCCCCCCACCCCAGACCACCTCTGGGCCACCTCTGGGCCGTCTCCAGCCAGCACATATGAGCGATACGAGATACCATTTTTAATGTCCTAATAAGGGTGCTTTTTATCTTTTTCCTTTTCTACTCCATATGCCCAGAAGCAGCTTGTCAGCTGTCGGAAGGGAAGGAAGTTTCCCAGACACGCTGCAGGGATGCAAAGAATTTGTTTGCACAAATAAGTGTTTGTGCCTGTCCTTTTTCATAGTAATCCCTTTTATTTTCAAAACCACTTTTCCAGTTTGCCAAGATCATTTTCAGTCCTGCTCCTGTGCTCCAGGGCAGTGCCTCCCAGTTTAACGTCACCTGCAGAGGTCAGAAGCACATGCCACAGTCCAGCAACCAGGTCAATAATAAAAATACCAAGTGGGATCAGACTGACAAAAAATAATGCAAACAATCCTAAAACTTGCTTGAAGTATCTCTGCAATGTGACCACAAACCAATGGCACTGGATGCAATCATCCAGCGAAGTCTGCACCCATCTTCTGTTAATATAATTTAAGCCGTACTGCGGAGAACTGCATAGGAGAAGGTGTAAAAAGCCTAGGCAGTGCCAAGCAATGTGCCAAGTGTCCTGCTCCTGCATGTCAGCATCACCTCTTATACCTCATTACAGGAGAAAATGAGACTGGTGTAGTACAATCTGTCATGATTGCTGTGCAGGTGCCATGATGCACTTTTTTGAGTCTTCTGGTACGTTACCTGCCCTCCACAGATATTCAGTGGTAATTTCAAATAGTTCTGGGATTGACTGAGCCAACTCTTGCACTGTTTGAAGATTAATTTTCTGTGGCCATGACAACCTGTAAATGTCTAACAGCTCTGGGTTTCTCCTCTCCTCCTCTTGGCTGAGATCTTGTTGCTTGCTATTGCTGTTTAACACCTAGCTCAGAAATGCGGCCTGCACCTCATAAATGAAGACTGATGCAAATACAGCATTAACCAGTTTGGCCCTTCCAGTGCCAACAGTTGCTGCCTTTTTTTTCACTTTGAGTCTCACAGGAGGCTACCACTATATTGACTGGGACTGGCAGTGGATCTGCTTCGGCTGTGGTATTGAAACCATGCATGTATTAAAGATGAAAAAAAGACAGAAGAGAAAAAGAAAAAGCTTCCACTCTTTCCTTAAAAATTGCTTTTCTCTATGGAAAATACACTTTTAATGAGTAGCAACAGACTGGTCTTTCCTTGGCATGCACATGAACCCCTAAATAGCACAGAAAGTGCAGATTTAAGTTTTGGGTCTGCCTGAGGCATTTGCAATGAAACAGCCCCAAAAGAGGAATGCCACCCACCTGTTCATGTCCTTTGAACATACATTTTGCTTTAAAAGGCTTGCAAACTCTGCTTGAGTGAAGGTGCAGGTTGTAAACTCCAGACATGTTTCAGCTGCCTCTTCCCCCCCATTTCTGCTCATTTGCCCCCTGCTTGATTAAAACAGCCCACTGCAAAGGAGGTAATCCAGCAGAAAGTTCAAGTGCTTGGCTTCGTTTATGAGAATGAGAGTGCCTGATCTTATGCCTTACACTGGCAATACTGCAAGGACAGGGGGCTGTGAAATGCAGACCTTAGTCTTTACCAAAAAGGTGTGTTTGGGAAGAGGCACTGATTTACCGACACTCCCCCGATGTATGAATATCCTGCTGGTACTTTTTCCCCCAGACAACTCACAAGCGTGAGCTTCATTAACCTTCCTGCGCTGGCACTCGCAAACTTGCCAGCACAAGCAGGGCAGGAGCATAACCGCCATGCTGCTGCATTTCTGGCAGAGAAGGGGCTGGCCAAGTGTCAGGCTTACCCCAGTATACACAGATTTTTAAGGCCCTTCACCCTAAAGCAGCAATTACTAGGTAAAAACTGATAGAGGTAGCAGAGATCCATCAGACTGGTTTTTTCTTTTTCTTTTCCTGACAAAGGGCAGCACTAGCATGGAAAAGTTGTAGGACCCTAAATGTCCATCATCCACCCAAGACCTTCAGAGGATGTTTCTCCCCCAGACTCCCCATTGCCAGAGGCAGGGAGGTCCATCCTCAAAGCTCAGTCTGCAGATTAGGGCCGGGATGCATCTTGATGAACCCAGCGCCTCCCCGTTTAGAGGGGCTTTGGCACAGTTCCTCGCACAAGTGAAAAGTTTGTCGGTGCTCTTTACAAACATGAGTGACATGTCAAAGCAACTGAAGAGCTGCAGGCTGTAAAATAGTTCCGCCTTTTGCCTGATAAAGCCATTCCTGAAACTGTTAACTGAGCTTCTGGACCTGTTGTTATTAACAAAGCAGTGGAGGTAACGCACTTAAAAAAATAACTCTGTGCCTCATTTAAAAAGTCTTTGTCCCCATCAAGCTCCATTTTCTAAGCCATTCATCCTTCAAAAGAAATTGTTTTAAAATGCAAAGCAAATTCACCTCCTGCGCTACCTGGGGCTCTGGTCTAAGCTGGCTGTTTTGGCTGATGGTCACCACTGGTCACTGCTGAAGTCTACCTAAAACACCACCTGCACTTGGAGAGATGCTGTGCAATCAAGGCCACCCACCTGTGAAGCAGCAGCTTTGTTTATTTTAAAACATGCAGAGCATCATCCCTAGCCTGCCCGGCTGCTTGCCTCCCATCGCATGGTGAGCAGCATCTGGGAAGGCAGCACTCACTCCCAAAGCCCACTGGGAGCGCACCCCATGTTTTTCCTCCCCGCAGCACACATACAGTGTGAGGAGTTTCCACCTCCTGGCATCGTCACTCCTCTCCTTGTGCAAAGGTCCCCAAGTGCCGGGACCAGCTCTGCACTGCAAAAATCAGCCCCCCGTGGGGACCACAGGGCAGCCCTGGGGGAGGTGGGAGCCAGCGGGCCCCCGGATGGTTTTGCTTTTGGTTCCCATAACCAGCTCAGTCTCTGCAGCATACACAGAGCCAACAAATTTAATTGAGAGCCACAAGTTTTAACCCCCTTCAATGCGCAGCTCATCTCAGCAGAGGACTCCGAATATTTAAGAGACGTATTCAAAACCAGTGATGGGCACAAGCTAGCCAGTGTTTTCTGAGTTGCCGGCCAGCAGTCGCTCCCTATCAGCCAGATCAACTGCATGGTCTTGTTTAAATCCAGCGACAAGGATTTCACCAAGTGGCTGCACAGTGCAGGTGGGATGTACTCTCAGCTGGACGCTTTCCCGAAAACTCATCCCTGGGACTTCCAATTTTGCGAGCCACTCTGCTAGAAAAATGGTTTGCTCAGGAGTGTGCACAGCAGACGTACATGTCCAAAACCTATTCAGCTGTAAAATAATAGAGATTCTCAGAGCTTGATTTTGCTCATACAACGGCACTGTCTTGTTATCTTGTGCCTGTACAAGTAGGGTAAGGTGACCCAGGTTTACAAGAAATTTGTCATTGAAAGATAAAGATGTGTTCCTAGATTGAGCAGACATATTCAGATAACTACAAGAAAACAGAGTGATGGTGTAACTGTGGGTGATGGTGACCCTTTCTTGCACCATCAATTATCTCTAAAGTTAGCACAAAGAGAGGTTTGTACAAGAGAAGAGGAAGGGGCTTGCCTTTTAAAATTTTTTTTGGTAGCAAACCAGCAAGAACTGCAGGTGAATATGGATGACAGGAGGGAGATGAGGAATGTTCACCATCTTGGCTTTAACTTGGAGGGTTCCAACTGAGAAAAAGGGGAGGATGTTGAAAAACATCCCAAATGTTGAGTTTTACCTTTTCTTCAAAAAATATTCAGCTGAGAGCACATCCCACCTCCTTGCCTCCCCCCACGCAAGGGTCACCACACCTTAAATATAAAATGCCAAGAAGGGTATTTAATTTCTACCAAAAGCAAAGGTGCTGGGTGCCTCCACTAAGACACCGCCCAGTGCTAGAGGGAGCTCCGGCATTGCCACCCATCCCTGCTGGACCGCTGCTCCCCTGCTGAAAGTGGATGGGATCACCTGCAAGGGCGAATCCTGGCACCACTCTCCTGAACAGCCCCCTGATGCATATGGCCACTGAGACCCAGCAGCTGGCCTGAAGGCAATTAAAAGTGCTGCCCTTTGCTGGCACCATCTGCCTTTGGCAAATGCAAAAATGGCAAGTGGAGTTTAAGAAGAAGAAAGCAGTGGACCTCAGGTGTTGTCAGCTGCTGAGATGCTGCTCCCAAGCAAGGGGTTACTAACCCACCAAAACCACGTGCAGAAAAGCTCGGGCAGAAGAGACAGCTCCTCTCCATGGGGCAGGGCAGCTAATTATTTCCTAATGTGAAGCCATGGCTTAAGCTGCACCTTTGGGCTGACTTAACCTGCCCCGTCCCGGACAGTGGGAGCACCACTG
Source organism: Anhinga rufa (assembly GCA_013400875.1). Taxonomy (NCBI): domain Eukaryota; kingdom Metazoa; phylum Chordata; class Aves; order Suliformes; family Anhingidae; genus Anhinga; species Anhinga rufa. The sequence goes on along the minus strand of VZTV01023436.1, from coordinate 34,264 downwards.
GGAGACAAGCGTCATGTGGCCACCCCCAACAGCACAAGGCTTAGGGCCTCCACTTTGGCAGCTGAAGTCAGAGGGGCTCATCTCCCCTGCCAGTCAGATGAACTCCTTAGTGCCTGCTAATTTCTCTTGTTTTCTTGGCTTTTTTTATTCTTTTTTCTTATTTTTTTAATCTCCCTGCTACGGGGCTTTCAGGTCTCCACCGTGGAGTGAATTTCAGTTGGGTGGTCACCAGGGGGTTTGCTGCTTGCAAACCCAGGTGGACCATCCTGCACCAGACCCCAAGTCTGTTGGATCTTGAAGGCTTGGGGTTATAAATTAGCTTTCACCTATAACCTTTAGCCTTGTGGTGAGGGGAGAGCTGGCCAGGCTGCAGCTGTTAGACATGGCTGCTGTGGGTAAAATCTTCTCATGCTGCGCTTGGAGGAGTTTACTTAGGCTGATTTTTCAGCAGCCTTCACACCTCAGCGACAGGGAGAGGCCCCCGTGTGTGATCCACTCTGCAGCCAGCAAGGCTGTACCAGTAATCCAGCCTTTTCCTGGTTGATGGCTGAAGCAGTTATAGCTAATTGAGCTGAGTAATGAAAGGATTATTTCCACAGCTGCCACTCTGTTGTGACAGCCCACCCAAGGATCTACAGAAACCCACAGAAATACCCGTAACTGCAAGGCTGGTACTGCTCCCCACTCCCAGCACCAGCACAGTCCCATCCTCACCTGCTGAGGCACCATTGCATGTCCCTGTCTGCAACCACCCCTGGCCACCACTAGCAATACGAACTTGACGTAGCTGGACCTCTGGTCTGGCTCAGCATGGCCATTTCTGTGATTCTACCTCAGATAAAGCACTGCTGCAGGCATCAAGCCACTCTTACAGCTCTCTTTGAAACCTCCCCATTTTTCAGCATATTTTAGGAACTCATGGAGATGGAGAAGCCAGAAACAGTTTTCTAGCAAAGATAATCTTGTGCCCATTCCCTATTTGCCTTTAGTATTCCCCTATTTAACAGCCCAAGTGCACAACAGCAAGGAAAACACCTGTTCCTTGCTGAAGAACACATCAAAGAGCCAAGTATAAACAAAAATATTGACCGAGCACCTCTGCCTTCTGAGATAGAATTAGAAATTTTCCATCCTTTAGCTCTTTTCCACTCACAACTCCCCCATCACCATGTGACACTGTGTTTTAAGGAGTCTTTCTCATTGTTCATATCCTGCTCACCAGAGACTTTGCTCATGCATTCAGCAGCCTTAATCAAAGAACAAGCTTTCCTAACTCCATTTCTGCACTCATTGTTGCTAATGATCCCAGCTTTTCATTTGACTTGTACTGGATTCAATTAATAAATGCCATTTTCTTTCCCTTTAGCAATCAAATTGGATTTCCAGGTGAGGAAGCCCCCTTATACTGGTGTGACGCTAGAGGAGATGCTAGATTCTAAAAAGCCCTTCCTGGCCTCTCTCCAGCCAGCACCATGCTTAGCTTTACATTTTCTCTCATGTAAATTTGTCTCGTGATTACATATACACACCATACATATATACACATATGCACACACAAACACACATATGCATACGCGTGGTCAAACAAGGACATAGAAAGATCCCCAGCTGAAGGAGCCCAGCCCTCCTGAGCTATTAATCTGCCTACATGCCTGTAATTCAGCAGAAAGTGACACCTCAGACCTGGAGACCTCATAGCCCCTCATCCCAGGCCTGACGGTGGTTATTAGGAGTACACCTTGCTGTAGTGCAAATGAGAGCATGCAACCCTGAAAGGCTGGTGCTAAAACCCCAGAGGCTTTGGGACAGCCCTCTTGAAGTTGCAGGAATACTAGAAAAAAAGTCCACCCAAGAAACTGGGAGTTTTGCCTGCCAAACCCCGGGTGCAGCCACCTCCCAGCAGATGGGGCAGGCTGCACCCCAGTCTGAGAGCCCTGGCATGGTGTACCCCATCCCCAAAATCAGAGCGGCTGCAGGATGAACTATGGATGCATGTGTCAGCACTGCAAATGTGTTACCATAAAGCCCTCAGAAAAGGGCTTCTTGAATATCTGAGCTGACTCCTCGGGCTGTCAGTCACAAGACATGTCAGTGGTGTTAAATTAACCAAAACCAGAGTGAGGGGAAGAAAGATCGACCTTATTTCCCTGTAGGTCTGTACTTTCCTGTGGTTGATGCAAGCTGCTCTAGTATCTCTCATGTCTTACGTTACTGATCCTGACCTACATGTTGGGCAGGGCACAATGTAAAAAAGGTCTGAATAATTTATTATTGACCCAGCAGGGGAAGAAGCAAACAATGAACAGATTGTTACTGAGGAGCCTTTAAAGTAAAGGAAGAAGAAACATCTCACTGCAATGAGAAATTCTTCCTGCAGGTAAATTATGGCCAGCTGTGACCACTGAAAAAAACCTTATTCGGTCCAATATCCCAGCTCCAGGGATTCCCTGCGGTGTTGGTGCAGTGGTATTTGTGGCACACACCACCACGCACTGGATAACCCGCATGCATGGACAGACAGGCGTGGAGGCACACCTATGCACAGGGCATGCACCACCAGCGCAAGCAGGCTCTGTGCCCAAAAACCCTGTGCCAAGTCCCGTTGTCAAATCGGCACTTGTGTTTTGGTGTCAACGCCTGGACAAAGTACCTCGCCTGCAGCAGGAGCTTTTGTGAGCATGAGCATCAGGATTTGGAGCATTGGGGTCCTCATTAAAACAAACATCCCCAGGAAACCTACTAAACGAGAAAAAAAATGTTGAACAGGACTTGTTTTGCTGAGTCAGGATGATGTAAAGGTGCTTGAAAGGAATAAACACTCCCACTTTTGATTAATCTGATAAAAATCACATACCTTGACTATCTTTTAACTCTGCTGACACCAAATGGCTTAAACGGAAAGTACTTAGTAGTTTTGTGGACTACCAGGCTGGAGAAGGCTGTTGGGAATACAATACCTGGTAGATGGGTGTGTGCAGCACACTGTTCCTGTGGATTTCCACAAGCTCTCCTTCTGATCTCGCTCTGCAACAAAGGAGGAATGCCATTGCACTGACAATAAAGCTGAGCTGGTACAAAAGTAGGGTACGATCAGAGCCAGTTGCCTGAGATTTTCTGTGCAAGCCCAGCTAGCACAGAAGATGTTGTACCAGGGCACCTTTTCTAGATCTCGAGCATTACCCTAGGATTATGCTACTGCTTGGTAAAACCAAACTGAGCCTGCAAATACAGCAAGTTCCTGAAGAGCGGTTGGTGTAGACTAGCAAAACCCTTGGGTTAGTGGTATGGAAAGCAGGTAGAGGCTGGAGCACCATCCTGCACACCCTTGCCCAGAGCCTGGGAGGCTCCTTCAGTCCTCAAGGGAGGCAGGTGACACTGTCACATTGATAGTACTCGTGCATGCCCTGAACATCTGCGAATGAGCAGCATGGATTTTCCTAAGCAAACATCTATGACTCCTCCCCCCATCGTAAACTGTCATATGATCTTTCCTCATAATGCATTTCATTCGAGTTTTCCCTGCTCTGCTGTTTGCCTCTGCGCAGCAGCAAGGCATGGGGTGAGTCCATGCGCCGTCCCTACAGCAACAGGCACGTCACTGATGGGCATGGAGTCTTTTTATTCAGGCTATAGGACAGTTTTGAGGTGGTATTGTATCGCAGGTGATGTTTCACCAAGGCTTGTAGGAAGTAAAGCAATGGCTGTGGTGACTGCCAGGACTGTATCCGCACTGGTGGGGCTTGTGAATTTGTGTGCCCTACCGTAGAAAAGGCGATGGATGTCAGAGGATGCCTGTGTCCCTAACTACATACTATTAAGTTCTTCCCAGACCAGTGTTTTGTTTATCTAGTGTGCCTTTGCCAGCCATCTTTAGCTAAGCAGCCTCATCGGCTTTTAGCATCTTTTTTCCCCCCACAGTGCTCATTTCCCAGCAAACATGAAGGTTGCTTGATGACTCCAAATTCAGCAAAAATGGCTCAGAATGACCTGCTGGCTTGTGCCTCAGGAGCAGAGAGCTGAACTGCAATGGGAAGGCACCCAGCAGAACCCCTCCGCGGGCACCAACCTGCAGGAGCAGGGCACCCCAGCCCATCAGTCTCGGGGCATTAGCCAGACACCACTCTTGCTGCTTAGGATGAAAGCCAAACAGAGTCCCAGCTCTGTGGGATTAATAACTCTCTGTAATAAAGACAGCTAATTCTACAAAATAGTAAAGCAACCATCAGTTAGGGTAAGAATGTCACTAATGGATATTTTTCCAGCTCTGCTTCAAAGCACAATGATGGGCTTTCAGCAGAGCAATTAAAGCAATGCCTAGAATGGAAATATCTCATGTGAACCAAGTCCCTCTGGGTGGTTTGGCTGCAAATTGTGCTGATACTTAAGGTTCAAAGGATGTAAAAAAGGTTTAAAAATTTGGGGAAGAGGGTGGAGAGGAAAGCATGCCCACTTTAAAAAAATACCCTCTGGCTCTTCTTAAGAGGGACAGCTCAGGGCCCATAGTGCTATGGCATGCTGGAGAGGTGAAGTTACCTAAAATCGGTCCTCCAGAGGGAACAGATAGAACTGCTCCATCCTTGTCTATCTGTCCTTGGATGTCACTGCGCTGTGTTACACCTCTGTGAAGAAGGAGGCTCTCCTCCAAGCACCCTATAGCTGGGGGAGGTTTGGGGTCTGCTCACCTTGCAGCAGGTGGAGGGCACCAGAAGGACAACCCAGACCCCTGGGTGCTGCGCTGCACCCTGTTCATCTGCTGCTGCAGGTTCAGGCAGAGATCTGTTAATGCACAGTAAGCAACAGACAAAAGGTGGGATCAGGTCGAGGGAGTGCCATTTTCTGGGGAAAACTCTGATTTCTTGGGAGCTGTGGGGACTTTCCTCCAGCACCTGCTCTTTGGCCACCAGGTAGGTCAGAAAAGACCTGAGGGGTCCTGTGCAGTATTTAAAGCAGCAGAAGAGGAAGCTGATGGGGCAAATGCTGTTTTTTTTTCCTTGCTGTCCATCAGTCTGCATTGTGCTGGGAGGGCCACGAGTGCCCTCCAGGAAGAGGGCAGGAAGGGGGATCCCAGTGTTTGTAATCAGCTTTGGCCCCAAAGAGCAGCCCTGGCTGCCCACACTGCTCTGGGAGCTGAAGGGCAAGGGTGCTATGCTGCCATGCTCATTCCAGCAGCAGCAGGAGCCCTGATGTGGTGTCCCTGATCCACGCAAAGGCAGCTGGTGTTATTGCTCATCGCACGGTCTGTGCAAGCCATCACGGGCTGGGTCAGCCCTCAGTGCTGCATGTGTCTGGCTCATAGGCAGCTTCTCTGATCCCAGAGCAAACCTCAAACCCTGAGCTCTCAGGCCAGGCAAGGCCCTTTCTGGGACTATGGGGTCAGATAAAGGGAAATGCAGGGTGAAATGCAGCATCTGGGTTCAGGAGCAAACTCTGAAGTTCCCCAAAGCTTGGGGGGATTTGCTCCAAAAAGTTTGTCTCAGGCTTTCCTCTCTTCTTCACCAGTAATCCTGCACCCAGCAAAAAGCAGGACAAGCATTGGTATGGACCCAGATATATTGCTCACAGAGAAAACCATTACTGGCAATGCCACAGACCTGCAAGGATCCTCTCTCTTTAGCAAGCGCAGAGCAAGTACCAAAGAAGCTTCCTGACTCTGTCCCACTAGCTAGCTTTAGCAATAATCTGCGACAATCTTATATCTCCTGCGGAGCAAATAAAGTTCAGCTCTCAGCTCAGGGCAAATAAAGAAAACTCACTTCAGAGAACTGGCGGGTTTGTAAGTACTGTGGTTTAATTGCAGCAGAGCTGCCTCTCCAAATGCACCACATTTAAGGATATCCTGCAGCTCTTCTCTGCCTACAAGTCTATGGACTGAAGACAGTGTGCTCTGATAAAATAGCACAGCTTCTGCACTGCAGACAGAGTGCTGACAAGTGATGGGCTTATTACTTGTCATTGTGGCAAATCCATTTATTCTACTTACTCCAAAAGGAATGAGCAACATGATGTTCTGTAATTTTTAAGTCAATTTGGCGATGGTTAAGTGACGGAAAACAGAGACTGAGTCATCTTTATTTCTAAAGTCCAACAACATTAGATCTTGAGCATAAAAAACCAAACTACTAAGCCCACCTCCCCAGACTGCAAGAATTTAAAACATCACCAACTCATCCAAGTAAAGTGGTCCCTTTGACTGCAAGAGGCTGCCTTTTCAAGGGTCAGACCAATAAGCAAACTACCTTCTGCATGTAACTTTTAGCAACTTGGGTGTAAAGGAAATGTAGGGGGTGAAGAAAGAGCCATTTCCATGGTCTACTTCCCCTTCCTAAAGTCACTGTCCTCCAGCAACTGAGCCTTGCAATAAAATGAAACAGGAATCAAACTGTTCCTGGTTCTGATTCTTGCAAGACCAAAACCTCTGATATATTGGAATCTGAGTCCAGCACTAAAAACCCCAAAATATCCACTGATTCAGGTTTGTTGGAAATAGATACTGGGCATCTAATGCAGTTCTTGTTTCACATCCCTGGAAGTTACATCCAAGTTAGGTCCTACTCGGTAGAGATCAATCCTGCTACAGATATGCATAACAAAGGGGGACTTCAACGTGCACTTTTAATATTTTTGCCAATCTTCATCCCCTTTTCTTAAGCAGTAACAGAGTATACAGTGAGCAAACAGGTAATAGTGACATACCAAATATAAAACACACATTATCCTTTGGTTTTCTGGTAAAGATCCTTAGTTTCCGGAAAACAACCCTGTTCTACTCAAGTCACCAGATCCATGCCAGCTAATAAAAAGGGCCAAGCAAATCCAAACCAAACACAGACCATCATGTTCTATTATTTAAAATAAGACAGAGTTTCTGGCCAGCTGCCAGGAAATTAATGCAGGATTAGCTGAGCATTTCTTGTTTCAAAGTCCTAACCTTTTATCGCTGTTTGAATTTCTACCTTGGTATTCACCTGGGAGAGGTGGTTGCTTCTCATAACGGGCAAATCTTTTAATTGTGCCAAACAAGTAAAACAGGAAATAAATCAGGAAAAAGCAAGTTTCTTACCAGGAGTGGGAAAGCAGACTCTTTAAGACTGGATGCAGACACATCTCATACTGGGGGAAGGTAGTGTGTTTTCTTCAAAACAAGCTTCACAGCAACCTTTAATGGTCTCTGTATTTAGTGGGCACTTATTTCTACCTGTGTCAATGAGTAATCAGAGCCTCAACTTCTCCAGGCCTGGGCCTGGCTCTCTTGACAGAAAAATGCATGCAGCTCAGACACCTCTTTTGCTAATATTTCAGTCCTTAGGGCCCAAGAAAGACTGACCGTGAGGGAAAAGGGAAGCTACTTTTTGGGTGGATGTGAGCCAGAAACAAAGTTTACAGACAAGGTCATGCACTATCTTGGGGTGTCCTCCTCCAAGGCTCATTAGTGGCTCATTCCAGGACCAAATAGACAAAGGCATCAGATTAGGAATTTTCTTACCCACCTTTTGATGAGACCACATCCCAACAAATACTGTTTTGCTAATGAAAGCTTGTGCTACAGTGCTGAGGCATTACTAGTGTTTTGGGTTTAATCTATGTTAAAAAAAAAAAAAAAGAATGAGGACTGAGCTGTTATTACAGGGTCTTGAATGGCTTTATGTTGTGTGAGGGCTGCAGAAATAAGAGTCCTGATGTCATCAAAAGGCAGGAATAAAACTCCTTAACACTAGACATGTTAAAGAGCAGGTATTACTTTATTTGGCACTGGGTACGTGGGAGATCTTTCCTCTTCTCCTAACATGCACACCTACCATAATTTCCTTTTTGACATTTATACATAAAAGTTAACACACCACGCCTATCTAATACATGATCATTGACCTGACTGGGCATCCCCTTCTTCCATTGGTCTGTATCTTCTCCACTTAAGTTTAAAGCTAGTGTGATTTTAATTCACTGCGCATGCTCAAGAGGAGTCGGGGTGGGTAGTCCTTTTGTCCCTCAGCTGAGTCGGTGGTTGCCATCTCCCCCTGCCTGGAATTACCTTTCCTGCAGTTTCTGTGCTTCAGCGCTTTCTGAGCCAAGATGTTCCCTTTTATCACTGCTGACTGATTTGCGGCCTTCCCTTATCTTCACACCCTTCTCTGTAGCAGATGTTTCCACTGTCAGTCCTTGAAGTTCTACTGAGTTGTATTCTTTTAGGAGGTTCTTGTCAGTGAGGCATTCATTGCTAACAGCCTCTTGTCTGGCCTAAGCATTATTTATTATCTTGTTAAAATTCTCATGTTGTAGTCTTTACTCCTAACTGTGATTATTTCTTAACTACTACTAACAACTCCTGTGCTATTCCATTTCACCCGAGAATAATACATACAGATGTATGTTTGAGGTAACACTGAGCAAGTGTTAGGGACTGCCCCACACCTCTCAGCCCAAGGTACTGTACATCAGCTTGTTTCCAACCTATACAGCAGCCAAAAGCAACATTAGCCAGCCACAATAAAAGAAGTACGCACACAAAAAAAAAAAAAAAGCAGGGTGCAGTTCAGTAGCCTTTGCCTCCTGCCCTGCTGAAAAAAATAAAAGGCCAGTGACCAGTTAATGTAAATTAGTGCCAGAGGTCCTCTTGGAAACACCAGTTTTGTTTTGAGTCAACATGCACAGGGTGATTTGCACCAACAGCCCTTGAGTGGGCAGGGCTGGTCCGGAGATGGCCGAAGGCTGGAAATACTCCCAGATATTGCAATCGTTGGAGTTGTTTTTTACGCTGGACATGTAACAGCCCAAACCTGGGTGCCCTCACAGTCTTGTTCTTGCCATCTCTGTTGCTTTAGCAAACTTCCTTCGACTCCCTCAGCCAGCTTCCCACTGGCCTCGCTCTTAAGAGAAGCAAACCCAGCCTGGGTCCAGAGATCCCAAAACCCAACAGCAAACCACAGCCTTGCTTTCTGCATCCCCTCCCCAGCTGCCAAACGAAGCCTGTTTGCAACAGCACACCAGTTTCAGCGCTTTGCTGAATTGCAGCCTAAAAACAGTGTCCCAAACCTCGCGGTGCAAGCCTGGCACCCGGAGAGGTGCAAGGCTGGAGGAGCCCAGTTTCTCCCTCCTTGATTTTTGCCAGGAGATCAGGAGCAAAGCTGCCAAGTAACAGCATTTGGGAATGGGGCCAGGTTTCCCACTGACATGAGCAGGAAGTCCCCTCTGGACCAGTTTCTTTTTGCACACAACCCTCCCCACAAAGTATAGCAGTTTGCTGCAATGACAGCATGCTCTCTGTAAGAAGCTGTTAACAAAAACTGGGCCTTTATTCCAATACTGAAAGGAGAAATGAGTCAAGAGAGCCCTTAATCTTGTTAAGAGCTTGGAGGACTCCAACATTAATTGGCCTGTCTAGACCAATTCCTTGTCTGGATGCTGTTATCGCAGCAGCTCTTGCAAATGTTGAAATTAGAGCATGGCACCACACAAAAAAACTTTGAATTTCCTTTCTTTACACTGCATCACTGTATTTCCTGCCTGCAGACTGTTTTTCTTTCAGCTCTTAAAAAAAAAGGAACACACTTTTGCATTTCTATTGGTTTCTGTATTGCTAAGTTTTCATGCTTTGCAGCCGCTGGGAAAAAGGTTGGGCTGTGATTGCATTAGAAGGAAAATACGTAACTATGATGCTAAAGGGTAAGCCTAGGACAGAGGGTGGGTGCTCAGCCGGCACGGCTGCCACACTGGTGTTGCGCAACACAAGTGCAGGTGAAGGGCTCCTGCTGAGCTCCACAGCAAGGTTCAAGTTTACAACCTGAATTTGGGTCAAATCTGAAGAAAATCTCCAAATCTTAAAGCAGTTGTGACTGAAACAGGATCTCCCCCAGGCAACAGTCAGGGTGGACTCTTTTTGGAGCAGAGGATGCCTCATCTATCCCTGTGGACTGGTGCTTGCCAGTGCTGCGACATTGATAGGAAACGCTAGTGTTTGACAGAAAGCAGATGACCATGCTGAAACTTACCAGCCCATGTTGACTCCCCAGGTGCCCCCCCTGCAGAAACCCCTGCTGCACCAACACCAAACATGGGGTGGCCATGGAAGAAATCGATGCCTATCCTTGCAGCAGGGCACCCAAGCCCAGGTAGGGGTGCCCAGCCCACTGTCTCTGATGGCAGTAGAGTTGCCGTCATCCAGAAGCAACTCTTGTCAGGCATGGAGTGCCTGAAGGCTGTTAATGAGTGTAATAACTTCCCAGAGACTTCTAATAAGTCATTCCAGTGTTGCCAGGAGGAGAAGTTGCATGGCAATAAACCAGAATTGTTTGGTTCCTGTTAATTAGCCAGGAAGGTGGTAAACATTAACTACCCATGAGAATCATGTGATGCACACAGATGTTCAGGTCCCCCTCTCAGCTGAACACTTTTATTTTTTTATTTGCAGATTTCTGGAGTTGGGCTGTCTTATGCATCCTCTAGTATATGACATCATGCACAAGGTGGGATTAAACATGCAGCACAGGAAGGAAAAGCAGAAGCTACGCCTCCCTGCATCATTAATACCTGTCACATCCTTTGCCCTCCAGCAGGTCAGGGAGTTGGTACGACAACACTGGCCGCAGCAGCTTTCACCTTTCCAACAGAGCATAAAATGAAGGGAGGTCCACACATTCTCTTGCACCTTCGCTAGGTGTGTGACCGCAGCCTGACCGGGAGGCACGTGGTCCGCAGGCAGCATGGCCAGGGCCTTGAAAACCTCCGCCCATCAGAGGCTGAGGTTTGGCCTGGTTATAGAGGGGGTGGAGAGCAACCCAGTGCTCCTCTCTCCATCAGACACTGCCATAGCTTTTGAGGGTCCCAGCAAAGAATGATGGCCTGGGCCACATGGTTCCACACCCAGTGGGAAAAGCCAAAGCTTTGTCTTCTCACATCCTGCAGGCTGCTTGGGAGGAGGCTCCCTCTCCTCCTCTGCACCAACAGACAAGATAGTGCCAACAGATGCCTGAAACCCATCCCTGGCATTTGCATGACCTGCAGCCAGGTGCACACTTGGGTACCATCTGCTGGTGGTCTCCCTGGCCATATGGATGGACCCACAAGCCCCACATATGTGCTGGCCAAGCAGCTGTGAAAGCTTTATGAAATATATGACACCTGCCACCAGCATGGAAGTGACACCATTTACAGCATCTCTTCTGCCTGGATTTAGCAGTGGCTTTAGATGGCCAATGGATAAATCAGACTGGAGGGGAGGCTCCTCCTTCCTGGGACTCTGGTTGTGTGGTTCCTCAAGCCTTCCTGTCATTGCATGAATCACAGCCACCTCCAAGCGCGTGGAAGAGGCAAGTGAGCAGACGCATGTCTCATGAGGCAGCCAGCTAGTGATGTTTCTTCCTGTCTCCTTTAGGGCATCTCAGCACAAGGCAAGTCCTCAACTTGTTTTGATCTGGCTAGCGATTTTGGTTGCCCTGGTTTACAACTGCTTTATTACAGGTACCTTCAAGGAGCCTAAGTTTTTCCAGGATGTTGTGACCATCTTCTCACCCATCCCGGCACTCTAAAATTGGTTGCAGTTGGACACTGCATAATTTGCATATCCAAAAATACAATTGCTTTGAAAACTGTCAGCTGGAGCACTTCTGCAGTGTAAACACAGGCTCTTCAGCATCACCTGTTCAGGCACAGAAACACAATTGCATGTGTACTTTTGGAAACAGGAGCTTGTGCATATCTCCCTTCAGTGAGGATTACATTTCTGTTAATGAGCCTCTAGGAAATCACCGACTTTTTTTTTAAACTTAGCTCCACATCCATGCACAACCATCCTCTGGCCTGAGCCAGCATCAAGAGTTGGAGCACACTCATTTTTAGGTAAGGAAATGAGACACTGATGTTTCATGGACTGCAGAGTCAACCATACATCTGCATTTTGAGAGTCTCATCAACCCCCCAGTCTAGGGACAGCCGTGGGTGCAAGGGCAGAAAGCAACGTTGAGGCAATGCTGTAGTGCTCTGAGGTCCACCTTGCAGGACGGATGTGATGCCACCCCAGGGATATGGCAATGTAGAGGCCCTGAGACATCCCGAGATGGAGGCCCAAAGCCATCTTGCCCCTCTCTTTCCATCATTTTTCCTCCACACTGCTGCCACCTCCTTACTGTGCCTCCTAAAATTACCCCAGGCACCAGGTCAGCTCATTGCAGGGTCCCAACTGGAGCACGAAAGTAAGAGCTGTACAGAGATCCTATAAGAGATATCACACTTGCCCTTCTGAAGCTAGTGAAGATGACAGAACATTGAGCATCTGTTCTGGGTTTTCAGGGCTGCTGTTTCCCACAGAGAGCACCATAGCAGCCCTCTGAGCTTAGGGACCCTGGGGCCGAATTCATCTCTGTGATGGCCCAGGGAGTGTGCAGGGCTGGAGGGACAGGAGGTATGTGAGCCCCACGCCCTCCTGGTAAGGCCCTGGACAACTCTCTGGCCTCAACATACAAACCACAACACATATTTTTAAATCAGCCCTGGCAAATCATCACTGCTAAAGCTCAAAGCCTACAGTTATCTCTGTGGCTTATGCAGAAGAAAGCCTGGAGGCTCAACGTCTGGGTTCCTCAGCCTGCAGGTTGTGCAGGTAGCCAGAGGTGTGTGAAGCAGATTCAGAACTACACAGAAATGCAGTATTTTACTTCCAGACAAAAAGAAACAGACCATGGTGAGGAGAGGGGGAAAAAATCCCCTAAGAGGTCAGGAATGAAGAAAAAAGCAAGGCAGCAGGGCAGGGGGGAAGCTTGAAGAGAGAGAAAGAGCAAAACAGCTGTTCAAAAAGAACGGGTATCAGGTACTCAAAAGCAAAGTTTGTCATTGGTACCAGTTTGTAATTTGAATGTGAGGCAAAGCAAAATGAAGAACTGAACCTCCATTTTCCCCACGCCACTTCTCACATGCTGCTTCCTGCAAGCAGGATGGCATGCTCTGCCGCAGCAGGCTGCCAAAAGGCATTAGACCAGTAAGCATTTGCCCAGGAGATCAGATTTGGGCTTGATGTGAGGATATCTGAATGGCTGCAGTCAGAGCAAACACTTAGTGAAACCGCAGGAGCCTGCATCTGGTGCATATGGATTTTTTTCTGTCTGTTACTGAGCTTTTAAAAGGCAGCTAAGCATAATTACAGCTTGCAACTTCTCTACATTTCTTTACAAAGCATCCAGGCATGACATTGATCCTGCGCTCTGCTTTTAACACAGATGTGTTACTTCACTGGTAACACACCAACCCAGTGTATTTAATTCACAGAACTTGCATTTAAGATGAAGAAAATCAAGAGGACTGGGCAGATTGTGCAAGCAGATGCTTAGTGGGATCTGCCAGCCTTTGGGTGGGGCTGTGGATTTCCTGGGAACCCTCTGATGAACAGGGTCGTACTCACACAAGAAAGAGCAGCCTCATCTTGGGTGAAATACATACATTAGGCATTTCCAGGTTCTCATCATATTTCAGACAAACATCTCTTTTCCTCTTCGGCTGCTGCTTCCCTCCAGCACAAGCACCTTGCAGTACTGTTGGGCATTTACCCTCCTGCCCCACAAAGGGTCTTGTTCCCATGCCACAGCAGGGGATGTGGGGCACAGACAGATCCAGCAGCATCCCCTAGGAGCAAATGCAGGGTCTCCTGGCAAAAAAGCAGGTCTGCTTGCTCCAGCACGCCCTGCTCACTGCAGAGCCCTGAGGACGGAGGCTGTGAGCATGGAGGAGTTGACTGAAAATCTCAGGCTGATTTTGAGATACTTAAGGCAATGACACAAGACGTGTAAGTCTCTCAGCTCAAGGCCTGAAGTACCTTGACACTGGAGAGCACAGATGAGTGTTCCCGTGCTTCCAAACACTGTGCCAGCGATAACTTCCTTTCTGGAGACTCAGAGTATGACATAAACCCAGGTGAGCTCACAGAGATTTCTTTAAAAAGAAACCTTCCTTCTAATACAAGGCACAAAAGTACCAGCTTCATCAGTTCTGGAGTGTTTTGAGATCCCTTTCTCCAAACAACTTACTAAAAATGGAGTGATAGTGAGTGGGAGGGTGGTCACACGCATTTTTCCTGGCTCTCAGGAGGAAATGTTTGGTTAACCAATATCCCCCCTTGGTAAGTGGAAATGAACTGTGGCCAAGATCCTCCTTTTTTTTTTTCCTCAGCTCCTGCTCTCATCTTTAAACCAGACGTGCTACACCAAGCGTTCAAAAGACTCTAGGTAATTACATTGCTAGTACATCATCTTGGGAGAGAAGCGTGTTTGCTCCATGGTTTATGCTGGCACAACACCAAGCACACCTATCTAATTATTAAATATTTATTGCACCTTTAATAGCTCAGTTACAAAAGTAAAATCTTCCAGAAGAGCAGGCTGGAAAGAAAGGGAAAGTACAATTAAAGGCTGCTGCTTTGTTGCAGTGTCAGGGCCTGGTGCAACACTCCTAATTTCCATTGTAAGGCAGTGGCAAATAACCTGGCCTTCCTGTGATAAAATCTGATGCAGCTGTGCCTGGAGTTGTTGCCTCTTGCAGCTTCCTCATTTCTGCAACTCTGCACCATTGCTTAATGCTGGACATGACTGACCATCTGTGCCGTGGCTGTAGTAATATTTTCCCTGTAGCTGACCCTTTTACTGCATCACAGATTTGAGTTGTTGGGTGACTGAATAGTGTTTTTCAGAGACAGATGTTTGTCTTAAATACGCTCACAGGAGCTTGGAGAAGTTAACTTGTGAGAAGTTAGCACAAGCTGCTGGATCTGTGTCCCTGCTGTCTTTTATTTTCCTTTGCTCTTCCTTTTCTTTTCCCCCTTGTTTTCAGGTCTCCTCACTCTCCATCACATGCCTATGGGGAAACGGAACATGAGTGACTACTGTGGGCCAGAGCCCAAAGCCTGCAAGAGCTGGTTTTCCATTGGCAAACGCTTTGCAATGCCACCCTCAGAATGTCTGGCTGCAGACCCTCAGCCCACCTCAGATCTCACTGCTCGATGGCATTTCCTCCAGCCACCAACATGTGCTGGCTCACAAAGCAGAAAAAACAAAAGTGAGCCCTGGAAAGCAGATCCATGTCTACAGAACCCAGAAGGTTTGCTTGCCCTCAGCTACCAACAGGGAAATGCAGCTGAAAAGCCACTGGCAGAGGCACAAGCAGGGCTGCAGGAGCATCACACTGGGACCATAAGCCTCAGCTCCAGCTGATTCATCTAGATGAACAGATGATCTAAGCCCTAACTAAGCAGTCATCCCGCCAGGGGTCTGTGCTGCCCACCTTTCCCGGCAACTCAGGAAGAACTGAAAACATAATCTGTTCAGCCTCCCAAACTTCCCATGGGCCCGACCCTGAGCACACTGAGGTTCACCACCATCTCCAGGCAAAGCCCTTCCCCACCACTGGTGCACATTGCTCTCACCCACAGGCGACAGAAATCATCACAAGCAGAGTTTAAAAAAGCAGATGCCTTCTGTCATGGGAGCTTTAAAGATGATTAAAAGAGGTCAAATTTTCATTGATTTCCAACCTGGATGTTTGTGAGGGTCATGGGGCACGTGGGGTCTCCAAAAATACAGACCTTTTTACTGGCCTACATCTAAGTGGTGCTGACTAAGTCACTTGAGGGCATCTAAATTTAGACCTGCCAACTTTCTCTCCCACAGTCTTTCGCACGCATCAAAGGAGTGTAGCAATTCATTCTTATCGTGTATGGGTGGCATGAGCATTCATCAATGCCTCCAGAGCTTTTGCAAGAGAAACTGTTTAAGGACTGATTTTTGAAGCCTTCATGGCATTTCTACCATGTCCTTCCTCTAGCCATGTTCTCTGACTCTAAGGAGCAAGCAAAACCACGTTCCTGAAGGGCAAAGACATGTCTTTGAAAGTGCTTCATTGGCTCCCCATCCTATCAAGTGAATCCTGGGTATGACACAGCATACAGCAATCTGCTGAAGCAAAAATTGTGTTTAATTTCCAACTTCCCATAGTCAACTGGCATATTTTTAACAGCCACATTCCCTCTCTGATCACTCGTGGGAGAGAAGTGTGTTGCATTTACAGCTGTGAGGAAGGTGGGTGGCAGTGAGGGCACATGAGAAGCAAAGGCCCCCACAGTCGAGTGACTCTGTGTGTGGGACATCTACAGCACTGTTGAGCTAAACAATGAGACACTCCACATTAAAAAAAAAAAAAAAAAAAGGACAAAAATAATAAGAAAACAGAGTGTGTTTTCTGGGTGTGTGTGGATTTTTTTCCCAGCCAGGGGACACACATTCCTCTGCATGATTTTTATTTTGTGCTGTCATGATAGTAACTAGTACACTCTAAGAATCAAGTGCAGATCACATAAATTATATTACTGTCCAGTTCTTTTACTATTCATACAGAAATCCCACAGCAAGATTTTGGACTTCAAACTGCTGTATGCCTAAGCTTGTACTTGACCATAAGCACACCAGGAGGCAAACGGCTGCAGCCTGGATCTGATGACAGGGGCATGTAGGCACCTCTCCTCATAGCTCACAGAAGGTTTACACATCCACGCTCGCCTATAGAAAGCAGCACTAAGGAATTTATTATCTGGGTGCGTTGTTTTCTTCCTTTACTTGCATGAGCTTCTGCAAGAGCTGCATGCCGCTCTGAGCTGAGGTGTTCGGGAGCTGGGTTTTGAAGGTAGTCCAGGTTCCCCAATCATTTTATCCTGCCCAGCAGCAGGTTTCAAAGCAAGGTATGTTGGCTGATAAGGCTTTCCTGCTTTTCTTCTCCTGAGCCAGCCACAGCAGCTGTGTCTCCCCAGAGCAGCACAGGGCACATGCACCAGCTGCCTCTGTCTGCCACAGGGGCACATGGACACAAGGGCAGCAGGGACCAGCTGGAAGAAAAACCAAAAGCTAGCAGGAGCTACCAAGCCCTTGTGGTACTGCTTCTCACCCACAGACATCCTAGTTCCTCTGGTGTTGCCACCAAAGGAAAAAGAGGATGCTCATGGCATGGGGCAGGTAGGGGAAGGAGTGCTGCTCTGTGCTTCGGTAGGCAAAACCAGGTCTGGAAGAGGCTAGGTGGGAGGCAACCCACTGAGACGCACACAAAAGTTGCACCCGCAAGCAGGGAGAAGAGCAAAGGGGATGGCATGGCAGGATCAGAAAAGAGATCCTAGTGGTTGTTGTGCTTCTGCTGCTGTAGTAAGCTACACATTTAATAAACTTTCAGAATAAAAACTGACTTATTCTCAGGACAATCTGAGATCTCCAACACAAATCTCACAGGGCAAGGTTTGAGGATGTAAGGGGGTGTCACCAACTTTTCAGTGTCCACCATAAAGCAAAGCAACAATCAGAGCACATCCTGTTGGGATAGGTTAGTACCTGTATCCAAGCACAAATGTCTTTTGTTTTCTTTTTTTTTCCCCTTATTTTTTTTTTTAATGAAGAAGCATCTTTTTATCCATTAAGTCTTCCCATCCTCTGCTCAGTTGCATCCCAGAGCAAACCTTCTACAGACCAGCAACCTGGCTGCTAAAGCCTGCAGAAATACCCCATTCATGACACACTCACCACCAAGTATCCCAAAACCTAACATCACTTTTCCTGTGTCCTATGTAGTGGGAGCTGGAGTCAGTAATCACATACTCCAACATGAAATCCTACCAGCCCAACAGAAGGAAAGGAGGGCCACGACAGCCCCGTCCTGAACCCTTGCACTGCACTCTGGGATGGGCAGCAGTGCAGCAGGCTGCAGCGGAACAAAGGACCTCTCTAAAACACAGCGAAATAAATGAGTCAAATGGAAATTTTTAGTTTCCATAACAAAGTCTCCTTGGCTGGGAAAGCTGAAAGGAATTGTTTCTGTGAGGAGTGTTTCTGGTCCTGGCTGGCTCCTTCCAAGAGGGGAACTACTAAAGATGCTCATGGCGTTTCTAGTCATCTATGTTGGTGTTTGCCAGCGGGCAAGCACTGCTCATGTCAGCGAGTGCTTCTGTGCTGCACAAAGCCTGCGACCCACAGCGAAACAGCTGCTCCGCTGCCCTACCCTGTGCTTTGGGGGGAGGAGAGAAAAAAATGAAAAAAAAAAAAAAAAAATGGAAGAAAAGGAGAAGGACCCCCGCCATTTGATCCTCCGAGCTGGCCCCTTCCCGCCCCTCAGCTCTGCAACAGCCATGTTCTCTCCGCATTATGGACGGGCACCAGCCCTCCTCCTTTCCACAAGGCGAGCAAGCCGGCGCCTCGGAGCCCGGCTCCGCGGAGGGGAAGGAGGAGGATGAGGAGGGTGAGGAGGAGGAGGAG